>JAUTXW010004368.1:0-75944 GCA_030620095.1 Kuschelorhynchus macadamiae
ATATTATTATGCCCTCTACTCGTTCAGTTACGTATTGTTATATTAAAATTAGGTATTTTGCCACAAAAAAAATTATAACTACTGAATAATAAAAATGGAACAAACACTTTTTTAAGTCTAGCAGAACTATCTCTTTTCTATACTGGTAATGATAAATAACAAGCAGCATTGGCTAGAAGGATTTCAAGCTTTTAAACTCGCTTGTTTTCTGAAAACCAGGATTACCGACATGCGGGTAATTTCTAACAAATGTGAACATTTGAAATGTATTGCCGCAGGGTTGTAACAGTGGCAGAACTTGAATATTTTATAGTAATTTTTAACATGTAAAAAAAAAATTATGCGTTTCGAAGAAGAATCATTTATCTAACTGATTTCTAATTGATCAAATATTTTAATTTATTACGACATACATTTTGACACACCATCAATAATTCGAATTACTGTAAATTCTATAAATACAACCTCCTCCTCGTAGACCTCACGTAAGTTTTTGTGTCTAATAAAATAAATACCGATTTTAATAAATGTTTTCAAAGTGAGGAGGGTTTTGTAAGCGCAAAACAAATTGTCGCTCTTTAATGAAACTCCTGCGAATGCTCCTGGGCCCGCATGAAATAACATCAGCTCTAAAAAATAAACAAAATCTCCCTCTAAATAAAGATTATTATTAAATTAAATTAATTAAAAGATTACCTTTAAAAGCTTATAAAAAAGAATACTTATACTTTAAATTTATTATATTGAAGTAAATACAATTTATATTAATTATTATTAGTTTTAAAGAAATAATGAGATAGAGAGAGAGAAATATATACGTAGTGAAAGAAACAACACACGACGACGCGTTAGATCTTTTGAAGTGTCTGCCCTTTAAGTTAAACGTCTGACAGAATTTTCGAAACATGTAACCTACCCAAAAAGATCTTTCATTTGAGCCCAAGTTCATCCATGTACCAGATGAGGTAAGTTGCTTCTGATTTTTAGGCTTTGCGAAGGACACCTGTCACACGAAATTCGAATCGTGACCCGTTTTCTCACTTACTGCCCGAATTTCAAGCTTCTACCTTATGAGGTAACTTAATCGATTCTTTCGCGCATGTTTGACAAGCGGTTATGGGGTGAATTTGACCACTACGCCCCGGAAGACGGGTGGTTTTTTACTACATTCAGGGTGGCGCAATAGTGTGACAAAGTACCATATCTCCTTCGTTTTTTATAATTTCGAAAACATTTTTCTATGAAAGTTGTATAACAAGAAGAGTCTACAATATGAAAATATTTTTAATTATACGGAGTATTTTACAAAAGTGAGACACCTAAGAATCAACTTCTTTTAAATGGGACACCCTATACACTATATAAAACCATATTTATTAATTTTATTTTGATAAAATTATTCAAAAGATATCAAAATTAAAATAATTTGAGGGTTCTCCATAACCTGTTATAACTTCTTCATACATAATAATTTTATACAGGGTGTTTACTGCAAATATGTCAACTTGGCAAAATTTACACTAATTTTTCTTTGATTATTTAAATGGCACACCCTGTTTCTAACCACCTTATCGAATTCTGTTATTAGTCCTCTTTCACTTTTATTAAGGTGATCTTATATCTATCTCTAATAGTTTTTGCGATGTATAAATTTTTATTAACTGAAAATGGATTAAAACATATTGATGTAATTTTAATCTAGTTTGCCATGTTTTTTAAAAAAAGAAATATTTCTACTTCAGAGCAATATTGTTGTTCTTTCAATTTATTTGCCAGCAGTAAAAATTATTGTTGTAAACATTTTATAAAATAACTTAGCTTCAAATTTAAACAATCATTTAATATTTATATTAACTTAATGTAGATGGCCAATTTAAAAAAAAATCTAGTTTAAAAAAGTTTGTTTCAATTATAGCCAATAACAAATAGTTAAAGAACAAATTTAATTCAGTCTACACATTTAATTATCCCGGAATACGAAAATACACCAAAATCATAATTGTATAATGCAATTGTAATTATGTACGTATCTATTAAAAGGTATACCATTGTGGCAATAATCAACATATTATAGTGATAATAATAAAAAAGAACGTCAGAGGAGACGCTAAATAAGGAAATATTATTTTATGCAGCAATAAGTTTTATATTATAAAAATAAAATAAAATCAAACAATTCCAAGTAAAAAAGAATTAAATCCCTTAATAAAAAAAACACTACCTAGTTAAGTGTTCAAAATGCCTAGCTTTCTTTTGAACACGTATTTGGAATTCACTGCTAAAATGTCGACACACAGTTTTGAGCCCACAGCCAAAACTCCAGTCTTATCTGACAGTCTTCGGGAAACAGTTCTTGGAGTAATTAAATAAGGTATGAGTGAATTTTATGAGCTTTAGGTATTCGCTGAACCGTTTTTCGTCCAGCGTCAATCTGCCGAGAAATGGTTTGTTTTCCAATATGTTGATTTTCGCTGATTGCTAAAAGTACATTTAATTGATTTTCTTAAGTTTGAGAAACTTTTTCTCCATTATTTTTATTATGTCACACTACCCGGCCTTAAAACGCTCCAGAAGCTTTTTGAATGCTCTTCTCTCAGGTTGGCGTCGCTCGGGATACCGTTGCTGATACAATCTTTTCGTTAATAGCGTATTCTTCTCACTAGCTCCCAATACAAAAACCATATCAACCATCTCGTCTTGTGAAAAATTCATTATTTAAATGTGAAACTAAACTATATTATGCAATATTTACAACACTAATTTTTGCCACTGATAAATAATTTGAAAGAACCCTTTTCAAGCAATATGACTTTGATGTATAATTTCTTTTCTTTAATAAACATAGCTAACTAGACAAAAATTTCATCAATATGTTTTAATGCATTTTCAACGACACATTTAACAAAAATTAATATATTGCAAAAACTATTAGAGATAGGGATAAGATCACATTAATAAAAGTGAAAGAGAACTAATAACGGAACACGATAGGATAGTTAGATACAGGGTGTGGCTCTAAAAATCAAAGAAAAATTAGTCTCAGTTTTGCCAAGTTGGCCTATTTGCAGCAAACACCCTGTATAAAATTATTAGGTATGCGCTTATCTCAACTCTTAGATAGACATTTATCTTCTTTGGTACAATTTTCTTTAATGAAATTATTGTAGGTTAGAGGTTATGGAGGACCATAATTTTTGAATTAATATATATATAAGGTGTCCCATTAAAAAAAAGTTGATTCATAGGTGCCTTACTTTTATGAAATACTGTACTATAGGAATATTTTTAAATTGTAGACTTCTTTTTGGTATACAACTTTAATAAAAAAAATTCTAAAATTACAAAAAATGGGGAGATATGGTACTTTGTCACACAATTGATTTTTTGTTTATTTTGTTGACAGATTCCGATGGTTCAGGTAAAACCAAATAACTTTTATATTCAAAATTTTCTTCTATTTTGAATTATAATTTCTATAAATAAATGGGTGTCAAAATATGCGTGCACACCCTGTAATCTTATTCCTCAGATAATAACTACGATTGTCACTCCTGGATATACATACAAACTTGTACTAAATTAGTAATATAAAGTTATTTTTTACTAGATATGATCTTAGTTTAATCACAAAACAGTATGAAAGGAAAATGAACTAGATCGAAAGACAACACCTCTCTCCCGAGGCAGTAGTAGTTTTAAGCCAAAATTAGATTCATTCCGCATGGTCGTAGTGGTTTCATCTTCGATCCCAGAGGATTAGGAGCAATAACTACCTATATTGTATTACAAGTCTACGTGTACTGTATGTACAAGGAAAATAAACCTAACGTCCCCTCGTCGCGCAGCTGCTATACTAGCTGAGAGAAAATATTATATACAATTACTTGTTATTGCAAGGAAGTAAAAGAATATAAAACGGTGGTGAAATTTTATCAGAATATTTATAAAGTAATATAGTACAAAGTAATTAGGCAATATCAGAAAATTTAAAACCATATATTGAGTAAAAAATAGGTGGATATAAAGATTCCAGCATACCCTTTCCAAATATGCCATGATGTTGCGCAATGTAAGTGGTGATGGAAATGCATGAACAGTAGGTGCATGTGTCGTGGTGATTGGCAATTATATTTATAATCAGTTCAACATATATTTATTCAAAACCAGTTGATGTCTAATTGCATCTCGTGTCAGAAATTTAAAAGATTAAAACTAAGTAAGGTTACTCTCTCTATTCGAAGGCTCTTCTGTAAGTAAAACTATCTTAGTTATGACAAAAATAAAAATAAAGCGCTAGCCAGGAAGTAAACATCAATTCTGACAAATTAATTGTTTTGTCGAATTATTGGTGCTGCCAGAACTGATAAGTTGGAACGGTGCTTGAAATATGCCTAAGCTTCGTCTGCTACACACTTTTTGACAACATTCCACTTCGAAAAGGAAGACATATTTTTTTAATTCATATATAAAACCAATGTAGTCTACACTAAATAGTAAAAAGTTACCTATTGAATCTTGTTTTGTCTTAGATAGCTGTCGCTTGTTGCCTAAAGTATTTAATTTTCCTGAGATTTATTATGCCTTCATTGATTACTGCAAAACTATTGTTTTGACGGGTGCAGCGAAAGTGAAACTAGCACTAAGGATAAGGTAAATTTATGAAGAAATAGGTGAGAAGTAGAAGGCAATAAATGATACTGCTAATTAATCGATATCGCATTTTTCAGAAATATCGAAAATAAAATAAACTGTATCTCTTATTTATCAAAATAATTTAAGGGTGTCGACATTAGAGAGCAAATTACTCCATAGTCGGGAAAGTTACTGACTTGCTGGTAATATTGAACTGAGTTCAGTTTCAGTCTCTATTCGGACGCGAGAAAGAAAGCTTCGAAAATGCCAAATGTGATTTTGGCGAAACGTCAGCAAAACTGTTCTTTTCAGAACGACAGTAGTGAACGGATGTACACCCGGAATGAAAACACATTGTATTTTTCCACCCGTGAAGGAGTAAAAATCAGCAATTTATATATATAATATAGTAGTAATAATTGGGGTATCGGTCTTTAGGAGGGCTGGAAAAGAAAACTGTTTTTTTAGCTAGCCAAGCTTTCGAAAATGTTTATTTTCTTCTTCAGGGCTAAACATGGAACATATGTGTTAAGCAAATAAATATATCAATAAAAAATATTTAACTAACTCTTAGGTGCAATTAATAAAAAGTTCGTTCCATTTTTAGCCCTGAAGTAGGAAATAAATATTTTCGAAAGCTTGGGTACCCAAAAAAGCAGTTTTCTTTTTCCAGCTCTCCTAAAGACCGATACCCCAATTATTATTTCTTTACTGTATTATCCGTCGGTCAAGATTACCTTCCTCTTTCTTTATATATATATATATATATATATATATATATATATATATATATATATATATATATTAAATATATATGGTGTTTGACCTTTTATATATATATATATATATATATATATATATATATATAAGGGCAAAACACCACCGAATGTTACAGGTGTACATACAACATGGTGGTGATGTTTTCCAGCAGTTTCTAAAATAGGTAATTCGTTAGTCTATACGTAGGCACAACATGACATTTGCGTTAAAACAGAATTATAAACTAAAGATAATGCAGCCAGTATTAGTATTGTGTTTATCAATTTTTCTTATATGCTATCGTGGTTGCAAAGTCTAATTTTAATCTATATGTCATAGGTAACCAGATTTCGATCTTTACGCAAACGAAAGTAAGAGGGGCTTTTAATAAATTTCCGACCGCGAGTGTTGCAAAAAAATATACTTCACGTGCAAATATCTGGAAAATAGTTTATTCAATTGCTTTTCTGCTTTGAGCATTGTAATAAGTGGAAAAATAGTGAATTTTCATAATTTACCCGGCATCGTAACTATAACATCAAAAAGTTAACAATGCTATGAACTTTCAATACAAACCCTATGTTACATATATACATATAACTATATTTTGTTCTATTCAAGTGATGTTATGTTTTTTCCATGTATAGGTCTAATGATGACCGCACTTTTGATGTACCTACATGTAGTATGATAATAATTTACTGCGACATAGATTTAATGTCTCCTAATAAGTACAATTGGAACTCCTGGTTATACATACAAATTTAAACTAAACTAATAGTTTAAGCTTATTTTTACTGGATATGATCCGTCTCTGGAGGTATTAGTATTTTTACGCCAAAATTAGATTTGTTCCGCATTGTCGTAGCGGTTTCACGGTCGATCCCAGAGGATTAAAAGTAATAACTACCTATATTGTATTATAAGGCTACGTGCAACGTACAAGAAAAAGAAAACTACCGTCGCGAAGCTATATTACCTGAGAGAAACTATTATATGCAATTGCCTGCTTTTGTCAGGCAACAAAAGAATATAAAACGGTTTTGGAATTTCATCAGAATATTTATAAAGTAATATTCTAAACAAACAAGCTTACTATTCTTCGTTTCTGCACGGTTCTGCTATTCACAATTTTAACCTGATTTTATGTATGGATGGAACATTTAACTGAAATAAATTCAATAACTTTTCATAACTTCGAAAATAGTTGTTTTCCTAAAAGGTCCGAAAGTGGTACTTTTCCGCACGCGACTTCAGTGGAGTGCGGAAAAGGCACTTTCCGCAAGAGTTAGGAACGATTTTTTTCTACGAGCATGAGGAGAAAAGATCATTTTCATAATGTAGTTTTTATTTACAATAACAAGCAGAAATAACACAATATAATTTGCAATTTATCTTTTATAATGTTAATGTAACGGCATAGAATATAGCAATGGAATAGAGTACATATATAAATTTTTAGTTTTTTTTTTGTTGACAACATAAACACGAGTATTTCCAAGAATTCCTCAAAGGAAAACTAGTTATAAGAGTTTTAAAACCCAAGCAAAATAATAAATACGTTATTTCTAACGCTGTCTTTTAGATTGTGGAGACATATATAAACTTACTTAAGAAAAACCTGCCAAATTGCACTCGACTATACACCCCTCTTAAAAGTTTATGGTCATCGTATGCCCCTTTTTCCTGGGAAGTTTTCTTTGCCTGCTTTCATTTAAGTTTAAACTAAATCTACATAACCCAATACCTTAATGTGTTTTCTCTCTCTATCTCGTTTGGTGTATGCTTTAGGATCTTCCGTAATTCCGAAGCCTCTTAGAAATTTTTATTAGATGGTATGAAACAAATCAACACACCATACTTTTCATAATTTTCGGACACCTCCATTATTGTAAAAAAAGTAAATTAAATATAGTATATAGTTGAATAGAAACAGCAAAATATCAAACATATTTCATTAATAATTAAATATTCTCAAAACCGCAAAGTTTTTAACAATTTGCTTTTTGTTCCAAGCAAATTAGCCATAGCTATAGCTAGCTGGACACAAAAGAAAATGTTAGAAACTCTCGAATTTTGAACTTGTTTTTCAAAATAACTGCTTACATGTGTATATTTTTGGAAAGCCTACATTATTCCTAATAAATATAAAGAATAATATCAAGGTTGTCCTGTTTAAAAAAAATAAAGTAGGGTCCTATAACTTTTTGACCTGACCCCGTATACTTATTCTGAATGGGGAACTGAATTCTAGGGAAAAGTTACATAAGGAATAGTTTTCGCCTTTTTGATGAGTTATAATGGGTGCCTGAAAATGTAACATCCCTGTATCTGAGAGACCAAAAGGGCTATGAAAATTCTGCTAGCGCCATCTTTAATTTCACAAAACATGCACAGTAGCATGCTGGCATGAAAACCGCAACCCTTTATCTTTAAAAAAAAGGGAGATACCCCGCAAAAGTGCCGAAACCGTAATACCTTGTACACGTGCGGAAGTAAAGAAACACAAAATCTGTCTATCCGCTTGTCAGAGCACTTTGAACTACCTAGTGGCCCTCAGTGCTACCTTCAAATAAGTACATCGAGTAAATAAAACACTTCATTTGTAAAAATCGTGGCTAAGACTGAAATAGCTGGTAAAAAACGAAGAAAGGCGAAATCAAACGATATAATTATTCGACAGTAAATTGGCAGAAAGATACATGATTGAAAATCAATGTAATCTGAAATTCCACATGTAGCAAAGACAAAACAGACGCTGAAGAACACCAATATCACATTTAAAAAAAATTGTAATTTCTTAAAAGCAGCTATATTTTACGCCGACATGATGGAACACATGATGGTTTAAGTTTTTATCAGAGCTCCAAAACGACAGACAACGAAATTACAAAGTTAACTTGTTGAAACTTTTATGTGTAATTATCAAGTGATCGAAATTTGGCAAATTCCACTATTTCCTTTAACAAAAACAACTAATGAACAGAAAACAAATTGGAAACTCCGGTGTGACGTCATAGCGAGAGGAAGACACTGTTCCAAGTATTGAAAAATGATTTGGCAACATTTATTAAAAGGGTCTGCTAACTAGTAATACATAAATACATTGTAATAATAATTATGTAAGATGTAAAAAAAACAACTATTTTTTGCAAAACACTTCCACTATATTAGTTTACTAAAAACGTGACATGTTTCGCTAACACAGTAGCTTCTTTGCACGTTACATCTCGAATGAACAATTTAAAGAGTAAAATCATACTTTTATAACTAGGTGTAATAAAAAGATTTTGAAATTTTTTTAATAATATAAAATGGTCTGGGAATTTTTACCTACAAGCCATAAACGAGAATAATCTAAAACTAAAATATATTTAATAAAGGTGACGTGTTAAGATCTACTACTTGGTCATTTAACAAGCGGTTTGATCGTTTGAGCTTATTTATTTCTAGAGACTCCAGCAAATTTAGTTTATGACACTTTCCTTTGCAATATTTTAAAATTGTTATCAAAGGCATGGCTTATAGCTTTATACGCTATCCTAATATCTAAACTGTTAAGAAATTTACCTACTTTATAACTTGGATCTCCTATAAATGATATAACTTCATATGCATTTGTTTTTTAATTGAAATTAGGATAAACCATATTTAATGATTTTTTATATAGCTTTTTCTGTAGAATTTTATCTATTATATTTACAGAATATTCATTGTTTTCATATATTAGCACAGATATGTTGATGACGTTTTAACTTGTTTTACAGGAACTGAACGACAATCAAATATTTTTCTTGAATATAATAATAACCTTCATCCTAATATAAAATTTACAATTGAAGTAGAATCTAACAGCAGCATAAATTTTCTAGATTTAACCATTAAAAGGCTTAATAATAAACATGATTTTTCTGTATATCATAAATCTTCATATACGGACACTACCATACATAATTCCTCATGCCATCCAATGCAACATAAACTAGCCGCTTTTCATAGTATGATTCATAGGCTAATCTCTCTACCCCTTAGCAAAACTAATAATGAGCTCAACATTATAAAACAAATCGCGATAAACAATGGATATTCTGTAAATATAATAGATAAAATTCTACAGAAAAAGCTATATAAAAAATCTTTAAATATGGTTTATCCTAATTTCAACGAAAAAACAAATGCATATAAAGTTATATCGTGTTTAGGAGATCCAAGTTATATAGTAGGTAAATTTTTTAACGGTTTAGATATTAGGATAGCTTATAAAACTAATAATTCTTTAAGTAAGTTCGTTAAAAATAATAAAACGAAATCTGACAAACTTAAACATTCAGGTGTATACCAACTAAATTGTGGAGACTGTGACAAAACGTATATAGGCCAAACCGGCAGATATTTTGGTAAAAGAATAGATGAACGTTATAAATGCTTTATTAAGGAAAAGACCGAATCCAATTATGCTAATCACTTAATTGAGACGGACCATGCCTTTGATAACAATTTTAAAATATTGCACAAGGAAAACAAGGGTCATAAACTAAATTTGCTGGAGTCTCTAGAAATAAATAAGCTCAAACCATCAAACCGCTTGTTAAATGACCAAGTAGAACTTAACACGTCACCCTTATTAAATATATTTTAGTTTTAGATTATTCTCGTTTATGGCTTGTAGGTAAAGATTCCCAGACCATTTTATATTATTAAAAAAATTTCCAAATCTTTTTTTTTACACCTAGTTACAAAAAATATAAAAAAATTTTACAAATCTTTTTATTACACCTAGTTATAAAATATTAAACTGTTCATTCGAGATGTAACGTTCGAAGAAGCTACTGTGTTAGCGAAACATGTCACATTTTTAGTAAACTAATATAGTAGAAGTGTTTTGCAAAAAATAGTTGTTTCTTTTACATCTTACATAATTATTATTATTATGGATTTCCACCGAGCATCGGCTGACACAATCGTAAATACATTGGAAATAAATTACTGAAATGGCAAAGAAACCTACAAGTGTAATGTCAATAAACTAGACCAACTGTGGGAAGCAACCTAAATACTGAAGTGTAATAAAGAAATAAGACTAATAAATCTCTTAAAGTTTAAGCAAAAATGGCAATACTGGTAAAAGGCTGGATTGGACAAAATAAAAAACTAAGAAACATTGTATACCTTGAGGTAGCCCTTCAGTTTCAATGAAGTCGAGATTGTCAAATTATAGTTTCAATACCTTTAGCAACAATATTCCATCTTTATCAATAATATCGTCAGTATTTAGGTTTTCCAGCGACTTCGTATTTCAGTATGGCTTTTCATCAATTAGGTAAAAAAAACTATACATTTCCACATCATAATTCATAAAGATTGATTAGTATTTTTTTAAAACACTCCTTAGGCCGATATTTTAATCCGCTATATTGGATTTGTACTAATTTTATCAGTTTATACTTAATTACATTTTATTAGTAGTAGATGGTTTATAGTGATTTTTAATATTTCACTAAGCGCCATTTTGTGGCATCAGATGGAGCTTTGCACTAACATTTTGTCAAATGATCTATATATCACACTTGATATTGTTTACAAACATTTAATCAAATCAGTAAGTTTTTAAAATTATTTGTTTTTTATTTATTAGTCAGTCATTTTGTTTCATCACACGAGTTTGGTACCAAAATTTTACCTAAACCCGCATGTTACACTTGATTATTATGCAAAATATAATGGTATTGGCATAAGTAATCTTTGAAGATGAATCATAAACAGGCACATATTATCTACAATAAGACAGGCAGTTCTCTTCAAAAAATAGATTTCGAAAATATAGCACATTTTCTAGTTGCTTTTTTAATTTTATCTATACTGCCTACATGCACCTGATAGAGCAACAAGATACAATTTACATTGCAAACTCTACGTATAATTAACCGTTGGCTGTTGTAACAGACTTCAATTATAATCCAGCCGCCAAAAATAAAGCCTCTGTAGAGGAGCATATACACAACTCATTTCGGTTTAATCAACTTTAAATTGATTGGTGAGGTTCTGTGCAGCTGATGTAACAGAGGTATTTGCTTTGCATCCAATTGAGATCTGTCTATTTCTATCTGTTTTGCATAATATTTTTAGACATCAGTAGAACCTCTGATACATTTGACATTAGTTTCTTTTTAAGCAACAAAACCAGAGACTTATTTTTCTGAATTGAGAATGTGTACCAGAAAGTGGAAGTCTATTCGAAAATATTATAGTTATAGTTATGAGGAAACCTTTTTTTGGCAGGATTAGTTCACAAAATAGTAGTTAAGTCACAATCCGTCTTTTACCAATATTTGCAAAAATATTGCTAGTAGAGGAGCAATTAAGTATACAGGATGTATACTTAATTGCGATATTGCGATTCAGCCATATTTGCCTTAGTCCGTATGTGCCTATATTAAAAAAGGTATAGAGTGGACCAGTTAGAATTGAATTTTCGATTTTTTAAATAAAATCTCTAGTTTTTCAGATAATAAACTGAAAATTGATAAAGGATTTTCTATAGCGAAGAATAATAATACATCCTCAATTTTGACGTAATTTTTAGAGGGCGGGCGCTACAAGCGCTAATTTTCAGACTTAGGAATATTCTAAATTTTTGTATACAAAATTAGGGAACTTTTTACGGAAAATAATAAGTTCTATTGGCTTTTCTTCCCAAAGAAGCTCCACTTTATAAATCTACCTAAAGTTTACCGTTTACGAGATATTAACTGTTTTATTACCTGATGCATCCCTCTATTCAGGATATATTAAAAATTTATGATATTCGGAAATTTGTCATTATTATGAAGTAGGCATCTATCAAAAAAGAAACATGCATCTTTCGCAGAGAAACATAAACTTTATTTCTAAGTGATTTATTTTTTACTGACAAGGTGTAAAATATTATACTAATTTATAGCACTAATCTAACTCTAACATTTCACTTATTAAAGGAAAATAATATCAAGAAATAAAGCAATAATTATTTTATTCTGCGTTATTTTTTCAGTGTATGCCACCCTTACAGCTATGCACTTTCTTAATTTCTGAATGTTTGCCCTTTGAACTTGAACTTACACAGCATGATTATTGCTTATTGTCCTAGTATGGGTAATAATTCTTTATAGAAATTATTTTCTGATTCAAACTAGTAATAAATAAGACCTTTCAGGTGAGCCTATAAAAGGATATTAAGGATTGACGTCAAGGGAACGAGATGACCATAAAAATGGGCCACCTTTACATGTCCACTGATTTGGAAAACTGGTATTTAAATCTTCCATATTTCTTCGGTCCAAATATACATATCAATGCGAATTTATAACCCCATACTTAGTAAATCCAGTCTCATCCGTAAACAAACCTCTGTTAACAAATCTATGATTTTCTTCTGTAGAAACCAGTTGGCATATTCCACTCGTGGAGGATAAACTTCAGGCGTCGTGGTCTCAACAGTAAGAGCAATTCGTGGATGTCCTACTCCACCAGGTTTAGGTATAAAGTGTCCTATAAACAGTACAATATTCTAAGTATTTCAGAAGAAAGACTTATCGTACGGTAACTACCCGTTTCGCCCAAACTTCGGTCAACACGTTCCAAAGTTGATTTGGTTAGCTCAGGAAACTGCTCTATTACTACGAGAAATAAAACTTATGTTACTTTGCTTGTTTTTTTTTTCGATATACACCTACTTCATGAAAATAATAAATTTCGAATATTCGAAATATTGAACAGAAATAGAACAGAGGGCCGCATCAAGTAACAAAACAATAAATAACTCGTAATCAGTGAACTTTAGGAAAAAACCACAGTTTTTTTTTGGAAGAAAGAACAATACAACATATCATTTCTATACCAAGTTCCTTAAGTTTGTATACAAAAACATTTTAGGTCTGAAAAGTAGCGCTCTTATCGCCTTCTAGTAGTTACATAAAGGTGTATTAGGAAAAGGAGCAACACTGTTGGATAACGCCCCCTATCTACCATGTAACTTATTAATCATTCTGAAAAAAATAAAGACGGTTTATTATTATTATTATTATTATTCGCTAAAAAAAGATCCTTAGAATACCAATTTTCATTTTATTATTTAAAAAAGCAAGGAATTATCTTTAAAAATCCTAAAAAAGTTCCGACTTGACCACCTTTCTTAATATAACGTTTTGGACTAAGGCAAGTATATATGAATCGCAATATTTTAATCGAATCTACATACTACTTAATTACCGTTAGGACCTTTTGGGATACCCTGTATAAATTATGTATAAAAATTATATAGGTGAAGTTATCCGAATCAAGACTCAAAGAACTTTTTTCTTTAAATCACTTATTTATTTTTTCAATGATTTTTTTCTGGGTGGTTTTTATATGTAAAATTACCAATGAGCATACAATTTTTTCATTCACTATATCGAGCGCTGTCAGTTGCGCACTTACGTGGAGAAAAGAAATTAACTTCCAAATTAAGTGAAAATGAATCAGGTGGAGAACGCTTCAGCAGCTACAGAATTGAGCGAGCTCTGCCGTATATGCATATTTAGCAAGTAAAAATTAATAATATCATTGCAGACATTAATTTCCTCTTTCTTTTTAATCAAGGCACTATAATTTTTTGTAGAATTATTGTAAATTTAATCTTCAGGCGCAATCACAATTTTCAGATTTTTTTGTTCATGTGAAAAAAATAAGATTCCGGTTGATTTATTTCAAAAACTATGGTATTTAGGAAAAACTAATCAGGATAATAATTTTTGTTCGGAATTTCCTGATCTTCATTTTCACATAATTGTTCTATTTTCAATATGTTGGAAGATATTGGCAAAAAACCTATTTTTGTATATTTTTTACACCGAGTGTTCTACTCAGCTTACAGCAGGTCCTATAGTGATCTTAATCTACGACTTTTTAAGAAAGTAGAATTTTTTACTTATTCTACGTACTTGAGGACCATTTTTATTCTCTTTTTAGCAAAAAACAATATTTTGTTCTAAAAGCATTATATCGCAGAGTAAACAGAGACGTATAATAATCAGCAAAATGTATGCATTTTGAACATTAACAGTGAAGTTAAAATATTTAAAGGAATTCCATGATTTTACTTATTTAATATCTGGCTTTTGTTTACCAGAAACGATGGATCACCAGGTAGTTGTTTCTTTGAAATGAAATACTCGATAAGCCACGGCTATAGATCGCCTTCCGCTTTTGAACCATTGCATTTTACCATTACATTTAAATTGTACATTTTTCTTTACAAAAATCAACTGAACTGCTAACAGCATACTTTCTATAAAGACTCATCTTTAAATGTCAGTTTTGGAATCAGGTATTTTCACCATTCGGTTGTCGCCTGTGTCGGTTATATCAACGAAAGTCAGTTTAATAATTTCATCGCTTCCGCAGTCGCCAGCAATATCAAAATTAGAAGCTATTTTGTTAAGTATCTACGTAAATTTTGTTTTTCAATTTTTGCATTAAAATTTTCATAAACATATAATCGTAATCAGGAGCCTTCAGAACCAACTTGTTAATGACGTCTTAAGAAAAACAAATACTTCCGCTATTTTTCCGTCAATTTCCGCTTTAGGAAAGCTATTAACGTTGGATACTTAAGTTTTCATTTTTCTGTACTACTCATATTCTTTTTCATATCGTCCATGGAATTAAATTGGCAGTAAGTTCAATGAAGCATCTTTCGCAATATTACTAGTGCTCCAACTCGATTTTCTTAAAGTTTTAGTAAATCATCCACGGGAGCAAATAATGTACTCTCCTCCCTTATTATACAAATTTTTATTTTCTTCAAAGTTATTTTTTTATTATGTCTTTATAATACATAAAATATAAATTCTCGTCTAAGTCAGCAAGTTAATAGGTAACTATTTCCACTATGCGAAACTACAGAATGCAAACAATGATAAACCTATTTCGCACAAAACATTCGTTCGTTTTTCTATCCGATACCGACAAACACTATTTTTATGTCATTTTTCACCAGCTCTACAATACATCATTTCAATCTATAAACGATAAATTTCACATATCAAAAACAATAAATACAGTCCCGGAGCTCATAAATGCGTTGATAACTACAACATTTGAGTTGTGAGCTACAAACAATGGAAATCGATTTCCTGACGAATTGGAAGAAACAGTGGCAACAAAATGGGGTCGAAATGGCCCCATATAAAATCAGTCGTGCTAAAATTGGAGTTTTGTCGCGGACTTGTCGATTTATATGTGTTTGAACCCCGTCAATTGAAATAAAATTACTACGAATTATTGGCTACAATAAATAGAACGATTTGCTGTAAAATCTTATCCATTTTTGTAAGAAAGAAAATATTTATAAACACAAAATAAAAAAATCTTAGTAAAATATTATTAAAGACATATAAAATATTCGATTTATTGATAATTTGACAGGATACTGCCACGTTGCCTGTAATAGGAATTTATGTTGTCCCACTCCTTGTATTGTAAGCAACCTATTTTGAAAGTTACTCAACAAGGTATTGGTTGCCCTTAACGACAGGATGTAAGTCAACTTACATCCCTAGGGAAATAATAATCTAAAATTATTATAAGTAGCTTTAATTTCTGATTTCATCAACATATTACACAAATCCGGACAAAAATCCAGTGATATTAATTAAAATGAATATTAATGGTATAATTATTACAATTATTCACATTATCAACAAAATTTGGAAACACGTTTTCTCGTTTCTTCTCGATGTGTATTACATTTTCTGACTCCACAGATCCTTCATTTCTAATCAATGTTTCTGTCACTGTTGAAGCACTGCAAGAGACTTCTTCTGGCTGGGTCTTATTGTATAAAATTTTATTCGCTATTTTCTTTTTATTATTTGTATTTGCTAATAAAGTTGCCGACGTTCGTCTATGATTGATCAACCATCAATGATCAATGAACCATCATTTTTTCTTTTCAAAAATGTTCGAAGTTTTGGATACTTAGAAATATCTATATTTTCCTCTATAAAAAGGCTGGACTTCAACATCGAACACTCACACCATAAGCTTAATGGGGACTTCAATATAGCAATTTTTTCGTGGAAATACGCCAAAAACAAGGTTTCTGAGACTGCAGTAGCCGTCTTGCTCTGGCACCAATTCTTAAAGGATTTATATCCTGCTTCATAACTTTTTTTCGACTTTTCCGGTAGTAGAGACAAACATGCAATATTCGTGGATTCTTCTATGTCTGAAACATCTATTTTGTCAACACAGAATCAAACAATTTGACTTCTTCAAACTTTTCGCTATCAATTGTCAACTTGACGTTGTTGATAAAATAAAAACTGCTTATGTTGCTCTGGCAACGGATCACGGCTGCCTTCATAATTTAATGAGAATGCTATCGAATGTAATGATAATGAAAATCCAAAAATATATCCAGCATTTTCTTGTAAACATACAACACAGGGAGGGGGACAAATGTTATATACTATATGGGATGTAAGTACATTAACCAGTCTCAAGCTTTTGGACGAGCCCTCGCTATCGCTCGGGCGCAAACTCGTCCTGTAAATGATACTTACATCCCTTATAGTATAAATAACTATTTTGTACTTACAGGGTGCGGGGTTTTTTATATTTTAACATGCATTCTCACTCCCTATTTTTTGAGATACAAAAAAAGGTGTAAATATAAAAGCTGTAGATCTTAAAGTGTGATATCTTTTGGTGATGAGATAGAAAATAAAAGAATATCGAAAAGCTGCGAAAACCACACAACTTATGTTTTTTTTTATGAGACACCCTTTATATTATTAAATATTTAAAAACACCTTTCCCTGCGGATTTCAAATATATCATTCTCTTTATCCATTACAAAAATATGAAACCATTTTATGGAATTACAGGATGGTTTTTACTGAATATTGCATCGTTGCCATGAAACAAACGAGATCATATTTACTATGGCATCTCAAGTACTTTATTTTGACATTTTTTTGCGAAACTATTGTTACGGAGTAAGAACTTTAATATACCTATATTTAAAAAAGATAAACAATATACATACAAGATTTAAAATCTAAAGTAACTTCAACATCGTAATACGTTTATAAATGTTGCGGCTGTCCAACTTATTTTTGAATACAACTATTTACGTTAGCAAAAAATTTGCTAATCAAATCAAATCAAATAATGTTTTAATGTCTAAAGTTTAACAAACTCATTGACAAAGCTCTAGTAACTATTTAAGGCAAAAAAAATACAAATAGAGCAAGTAGGCACTTACTAAATTAAATTAAGCTAAGGGCCTGAAGCTGGTCAGTAAGTATGCGTCATAAAAAAATAATGTTCATATATATTATATATAAAAAGGTAAGGTTGTAGAACCTGTAGCAAAATAAAATAAAATAGCTCAAACTAAAAAAAAAAATTTGAAAACAACTAAATAAACGACACGTCAAAAACAACATGTTAATATTTACGAGTCAAAGGGCTAAACCGCTAAAATCAAGACTAACATTACAAATTATTTAGGAGTTATTAACAAAAGGAAACATTACAGTCTGTTGAAACAAAATAATATTATAATATTTTACTTAAAACATAAAGTACGATTAACGGAAAAAAATATGTCAGGTACATAATGAATATCATTATGAATTATAAATATGTAAAAACAAAACAAAAGAACAAGGCGTCTAAAAATATGCCAGTTAACATAAACGGGACCAAAGAGGCAGATTACATCAGTTAAAAGTGTCTTTATAAAACTCATGCACAATTTCCCAATTAACAATTTTTTAACCTCCCTTTTAAATTTTTAGTAGCATTCTCAGTTTCTCTTATAAAATCAGGTAGATCGTTGAACAGTTTTTTGGTGTTATAAAATAAAGAATTTTTAGTGAAATCAGAGGTGGGAATTGGAAGAATAATGGTATTTATACGACGCCGACGACTCGAATACCCAGACATTACATTAATATTTTACGCTTTCTAAACATTAAACACACAGATTCCAATATAAATATACTAAGTAATTTTATTTTTTTAAAATTTGTGATCAATGGCCTGCAAGATTCTCTACGACGTATTTTATAAATTATTCATTATAAAAACTGATTGGAATAATATTGTACTACAAGCACCCCAAAAGCAAACTCCGTAACGCAGATGCGATTCGATAAGCATTTCTAGATACACTTACATCCAACTCGTCAGCAATCACTTTCAAGGCATAACAACTTGAGGACAATCTTTTGTTTAATGAAGTAATGTGATTTTTTTTGTTATCTATTTAAATTCCCAGAATCCTGCTAACCTGAGAATTGCTGATAATTGTGTTATCTAACGATACTTCACCAAGTCTACACTTGAAACTGATTGCATTTGTTTTAGTTACGTTAAGAGATAAGCAATTTGAATCGAACCACACTTTAACCGTTAGTAAATCCCTCTTTATATTATCTTCTAAAACAGGATGGTTGTTATCGTGCCAGAAAATCGTTATATCATCCGCGAAGTTGGTGAAAGAACCCGTAATATTCAGTTTAGGCAAGTCATTTACGTATAAAAAAAACATGGGTCTCAGAACCGAGCTCTGTGGCACTCCAGAAATAACCTTCCAGTTATCAGAAAGCTCGCCATTGAATAATACTGCTTGACAACGATTTGACAAATAAGATCTAAATTAGTCCAGGGCAATACCCCTAAACCCGTAGATTTCGAGCTTGAGGAGCAGTATTCCGTGATTCACACAATCGAATGCTTTGCATAAATTACAGAACACCGCTGCCGCTCCCTCTCCATCATTTAACCTCAGGTAAACTTGATCAAGCAGTGAGCACACCGCATCGTTGGTTCTCCTACCACTCTGAAAACCAAACTGCACATCACTGGCCAGGACACGCCGCTTAACAAGCCTCTCTATTATTTTGGATAGCGCTGGTAAAAAAGAAATTGGTATAAAATTCAATGGTTCATTATCATCTCCACCCTTAAAAAGTGGTATTACGGTCGCAATCTTTAAACAGTTTGGAACATCTCCCACAAGAAAAGACAGATTGATGGTTTCACACAAAACTTGCAAGGCACTGTCTGGTAGATTCAAAAATATTTTAAGAGAAACTTTGTCCCACCCTGAAGATTTTTTATTTTTAATATCTGCAAATATCTTTTTCAGCTCAAATATGTCTGAGGGGAGAAAGTAGAAACTCTCATTCATCTTACTTACTGAATTAAAAATAGAAATCTGCTTTTCGGTATTTTAATGGTGTATGTCCTCTATTATCCTATGTTGTATAGTTTCGATGTTATGTGGTTTATCGTAATAAACCTTATTCTCTAATTATCCCCACAAAAATGTATCCAGGGGTATTAAATCTGGACTGTTGGCAGGCCACCTAACAGCTCCATAGCATAGCTGGCAACTCTTCTAACATATCTTTCATTTCGTTTTGTAAAAAATGCAGATATCTTGCCTGTTTTAGATTAAAGTTAGTGTATGGTTTTTGAAACTGCCGCACCACGCCTGGCGTCCCTGTGTTTTGTTTATTTCTTGGCAAAAATATCTTCTTTGCGAATTTTGATCCTCTGTCAAATTCTGGACGGGTAAATATCTATAAGGATGATATTTATAAAATTTTAATTTTGTAGGCGGATTTATTTATTCTTCATGCAATATTTTTTGTAGACTCTTCTAGATTTTAATAACAAACCTTCGAAAATAAGCAATATATTCAAATATAAATTTTGATCTCTTCTAACTCTCCTGGGTCTCCTTTTAACTGACTTCGCCTCTTTAAAGAATCTAACAATGTTTTTTCAGTTGCCGTTGAAATATGAGCTCATTTGTTTCATGGCAACGATGAGATATTCAGTAAAAGCCAACCTGTAATTCTATAAAATGGTATTATATTTCTGGAACGGCTAAAGTGAATACCATCATATCATATATTTTTAAAATCGGCAAAAAAGGTCTTTTTAAATACCTAATAAGATACAAAGTGTGCCATTTTTAGCAGCTTTTCTATACTCTTTTGTTTTTGGCTCTCATCAACAAAAGAGATCACACCTCAAGTTCTCCAACTTTTTTGTATCTCAAAAAATAAAGGATGAGAATGCATGTCAAAATATAAAAAACTACCCTGCATAGTGTATCCTAAATTCGATACTTTTATAGGGTATCTGAGTAACTTTTGAAATTAGGCAAAAAATAAGATAGATATTATGAGCTCGTTTTTGAAGAAACTATAAATGCTGCAGACAAAAACAAAAAATCATTGGTTTCGAAGAAACATGGTAAAATTGAAAAAACGTTTTAATTTCAATAAATTTCAGAATTCATATTGTCTTATGTCATATAAAATTATCATGCAGGATCTGATCAAAAAGTTATCATATCAATGTGTTTGTATGTATATTTGACATATATAGGTAAAATGTAGAACTAATTTTGTTTGTTGTGGAGAATTATTAATTAATTAAATTCCTGGTAGGCTACCGAAATTAAGCATTTTTCCATTTAACTGAAAAATTAATCTGTAAGCATTCAACACTCGGTAAGCAAACTACTGCAAATAAATACAATATTTAATTCAAATGAAGCCTTTAAAAGTTGTCAGTAATCATTTTATTTAAAACTTAAAAATATCCAACAATAACAATTTACCTACCTATTCTGGAACTTTCACGAACATGAAAATCAAAAAATAAACAACAAAATTTACAAAGTAACGTCCCGACGATGTTCGAAAGGCTCTCCATTAATTTATATACATTTTTGGCATTACGTTCTGATGGATTTTGTAACATTAATATATGAAGTGGTTTTATTTTCCTCAAACGCGACACGTATCTTTTACATATACAGCTGCATAAAGGACAAACGAATTTTTAGGTAAAATTTAAAATGGGTTATTTTTAAAACATAAAGAGATACTGAGATGCTGTTTTCAGCTATATCTTGCAAATTTTATTATATGTTACTGATTTTAAGCGTAAAACGTACCTAAGTGTAAAAATTATTTATGCAAGGTGTTAAACAAGAATTCGCGTCAATGCGGCAATTGTGTGCCACATATATAATAAAGTACACCATTAAACAAATAAAACTCTTTATATTTGAGATTTTATATGTGTTATTCCTATAGAAGAAGATAATTGTCGAGTTACGCTATACAATTTCATTTCTAGGTATGTTACACTTACTGAAACTTTAATCTATATTTTTATAAAGTTTTGCCTTAATTTAACATTACACTGGCCGACAAGATTTTTCTAACACTTCATTATTTTCACAATGGAAATACCGTCCCAATAATAAAAAAAAATATTCGGAAAGCCCTAATAGGTCCCATTTTTTAACAGCCTAATTAGAACCTTTTATATTGGCATGTAAACAATTTTATTGTGGGGCGGCTAAAATGGGTTCATTTTACAACAGAAAAATTACCTAGACTGGGTTGTTTACAACATTAGACATAAAATAAACGTTAAACATCACTCTTCTGTTGAGTTTCGAATTGAGTGGTTCTCTGTGTATCGATAAGCAAGTGTATGTGAAGACGAGAATGTCGAGTCAAACGCGCCGAAGTTGCAAAATTTCTCCTGACAAATTTTGTTATATTTGTAGAGAATCTCTGGTGAAATCACAAGCCAGGCCATTTTCCGAAAATGTAAAAAAAGCCTATTTTAAATATTTTGGAGTGTTAATTGGGGAGCGGTGGGCTCCCCATGTGTGCTGTGTTAGTTGTAGTGTATCGTTGGTGCAGTGGATGAAGGGAAAGAGAAAAAGTATGCCTTTTGCAGTTCCAATGGTATGGCGAGAACCCATCAATCATTCTGACGATTGTTATTTTTTCCTGACAAAAACTGAAGGTTATTCCAAAAGGCGATAGCACAATATAGAATATCTAAATTTGCAATCTGCCGTACGACCTGTTCCTTATAATGCAAATTTGCCAGTGCCGATTGCGCCTTTAAATTGGCAAGGTATTGATTTGGGAGATAGTGGAGATAACGCATCATCAGGCAGCTCAGAAGAATAGTGCACCGATCCCACTTTTACCACAGGTCCCAGTTCCGGTGAGCCACATTTGATTGTTCAAAGTGAATTAAATAATTTAGATTAGAGATTTGGGGTTATCCAAGCAAAAGTCAGAACTTTTGGGTTCCCGTCTTAAGGAATGGAACCTATTGGCCAAAGAAACAAAAACTGCGAATTTCAGATATGTTTTTTGAATTCTACAGTATGGAAACTTCGTTGTGCGCGTGTACTGATATAGACAGTTTAATGCAGGAATTTGATATTGAACATTCATAGAATTCATCTAAATGTAGCTTAAAAGCTGTGTTATTACATAATGGAAATTTAAAACTCTCTATACCAGTTGCCCATTCAGTTGCAATGAAAGAAAATTATGAAAATATGCGCACGATTTTGGATAAAATAAACTACAATAGGTATAACTGGCAGATATATGGGGACTTAAAAGTTATAGCGATTTTAGTGGGACTTCAGGGGGATTAACAAAATATTGCTGTTTTCTTTGTTTATGAGACAGTCGTGCAATAAATCAGCATGATGTAATAAAAATTTGGACTGAAAAAAGCGAATTTCAACCGGGATCTCAAAATGTTAAATTTATACCTCTTGTTGATCCCAAAAATGTGCTTTTGCCTCCTTCCTCTTCACATTAAACTTGGGCTGATGGTAAACTCTGTGAAAGCTTTGATTAAATATGGTGATGGATTTAAATACCTAAGACAAGTCTTTCCCCAGTTAAGTGATGCCAAATTAAAAGAAGGTATTTTTATTGGGCCACAAATCAGCAAATTGCTGGACGATGTCAATTTTACGGAAAAGCTTACTAGAGCATAGAATTAATTTGTAAATGTAGTACGAGGATTTGTAGGCAACAATGTGGATGAAAATTATGAACAATTAGTTAATATTAATGTCATTAAAAATTCACTTCCTCCATTCCCATCTGTCATTTTTCCCTAAAAATTTGGGAGCTGTTAGTGACGAGCAGGGTGAAAGGTTTCACCAAGATATCAGAACAATGGAAATTTGGTACCAAGGGCGATGGCATCCAGCCATGATGGGTGACTACTGTTGGTGGAGAGAAGATAGGACACCTCCTAAACGGAAAAAATAAAGTTTAATTAGTGTTTTAAGTTAATATTTTTCTCGTTTGCCTTTCCATTAGATGTATGGTATGTTTAATAGGCGAAAACTGTAAACATAGTCGATAAACAGGGTTCTGAAATCATTTTTTCTATAGATATTAGGTATCGTAATATTGGATATGGTTCTACAACTCTAACAAAAAAACCCTACGTGCTATAACTTTCTATTTGTCATTTTCGTATTTTGATAGGTCCATTCTATTAAATTTTGCTTTTCTGATTTATGTTACAACAAAAAAAATGTTTGTCGGTCAGTGATTAATTTATTATATTTAATACGACCAAAACAAGCTTTTAGTTGTTTTGTAACTAAAATCGGTATTATGTTTCCGACAGGCCACGAAATAATTTAAAAGCATTTCATTACATTAAACAAAATTTTAAATCAAAAACCTAATAAAATCAATAGGCTAATCTTAAGCCGGGATTATAGATTAAAAAACTTTGCCTCTTGCGTCGTCCGTTTAAGCTAAGTGTTTACGCTAGTTCTTAGCCCAAGTTATAAATCGAAAATGTTTTCGCTTTGCGTCGCCTGTGGAATTAACCTTACTATAACGTTTATATTTATCGCCTTTTCGTGTAATGCAATTTTGTCTTCCTTGTTTTTCAGTTTATGTGCATTTTTTTAATTTGCTGAGGATGGATAATCAAAATCATAGTAATAATGCCTAGTAAAGACTAGCCATTGTAGATATATTAATGTGTGCCGCAGCTGTAAAGAAGATGGCGGCCTGTTAATTGGGATGGAAATACTCATAACTTCTACCAGTATTTTCTTAAAATTAAAGACAGTGACCTCAATCAGTTCTATTAAATGGACGAGGATGTTATATGTATAAATTAATGTCAAATGTATTACGAAGGACGAACGTTTTAAAAGGCCTTCTAAAATCCAGCAATTGCATTGGTTGCAACTTAACGCAAAACGTCAATTTTCGCCAGTGGCTTCCGTCAAAGTAAAGAATCGCCGTCTTTTCGACAGCTAGCGGAAACTCAAACGGCTGGCGGCAAAAATTTAACAGTACCCATTGCGTTGCGTTACGTAAACTTCAAAGACAGCGCTAACAGCGACGCAAGATCCAAACGTTTTCTATCTATAACCCAGGCCTTAAGTTCTGGGTCCACTATGTACCTTACCCGAGGAACGACACTGAAAAATGTTTGTTTTCTGGAAGTTCCGGGGGAAAATCTACCCCTGTCCTCAGCAGATCTACAAATAAGAAACTAAAAGTACAATACTTCTTACGTTTAGTATCAGTAATATAACCGGAATAGCTAATCTCTAACAAAATGTCAATGAATGTCAATTTAAAGGTGTTATTTTTAATTGTTAGAATAAGGTATTACCTTATTCTAACAATTAAAAATAACACCTTTAAATTGACATTCATTGACATTTTGTTAGAGATTAGCTATTCCGGTTATATTACTGATACTAAACGTAAGAAGTATTGTACTTTTAGTTTCTTATTTGTAGATCTGCTGAGGACAGGGGTAGATTTTCCCCGGAACTTCCAGAAAACAAACATTTTTCAGTGTCGTTCCTCGGGTAAGGTACATAGTGGACCCAGAACTTAAGGCCTGGGTTATAGATAGAAAACGTTTGGATCTTGCGTCGCTGTTAGCGCTGTCTTTGAAGTTTACGTAACGCAACGCAATGGGTACTGTTAAATTTTTGCCGCCAGCCGTTTGAGTTTCCGCTAGCTGTCGAAAAGACGGCGATTCTTTACTTTGACGGAAGCCACTGGCGAAAATTGACGTTTTGCGTTAAGTTGCAACCAATGCAATTGCTGGATTTTAGAAGGCCTTTTAAAACGTTCGTCCTTCGTAATACATTTGACATTAATTTATACATATAACATCCTCGTCCATTTAATAGAACTGATTGAGGTCACTGTCTTTAATTTTAAGAAAATACTGGTAGAAGTTATGAGTATTTCCATCCCAATTAACAGGCCGCCATCTTCTTTACAGCTGCGGCACACATTAATATATCTACAATGGCTAGTCTTTACTAGGCATTATTACTATGATTTTGATTATCCATCCTCAGCAAATTAAAAAAATGCACATAAACTGAAAAACAAGGAAGACAAAATTGCATTACACGAAAAGGCGATAAATATAAACGTTATAGTAAGGTTAATTCCACAGGCGACGCAAAGCGAAAACATTTTCGATTTATAACTTGGGCTAAGAACTAGCGTAAACACTTAGCTTAAACGGACGACGCAAGAGGCAAAGTTTTTTAATCTATAATCCCGGCTTAAGATTAGCCTATTGATTTTATTAGGTTTTTGATTTAAAATTTTGTTTAATGTAATGAAATGCTTTTAAATTATTTCGTGGCCTGTCGGAAACATAATACCGATTTTAGTTACAAAACAACTAAAAGCTTGTTTTGGTCGTATTAAATATAATAAATTAATCACTGACCGACAAACATTTTTTTTGTTGTAACATAAATCAGAAAAGCAAAATTTAATAGAATGGACCTATCAAAATACGAAAATGACAAATAGAAAGTTATAGCACGTAGGGTTTTTTTGTTAGAGTTGTAGAACCATATCCAATATTACGATACCTAATATCTATAGAAAAAATGATTTCAGAACCCTGTTTATCGACTATGTTTACAGTTTTCGCCTATTAAACATACCATACATCTAATGGAAAGGCAAACGAGAAAAATATTAACTTAAAACACTAATTAAACTTTATTTTTTCCGTTTAGGAGGTGTCCTATCTTCTCTCCACCAACAGTAGTCACCCATCATGGCTGGATGCCATCGCCCTTGGTACCAAATTTCCATTGTTCTGATATCTTGGTGAAACCTTTCACCCTGCTCGTCACTAACAGCTCCCAAATTTTTAGGGAAAAATGACAGATGGGAATGGAGGAAGTGAATTTTTAATGACATTAATATTAACTAATTGTTCATAATTTTCATCCACATTGTTGCCTACAAATCCTCGTACTACATTTACAAATTAATTCTATGCTCTAGTAAGCTTTTCCGTAAAATTGACATCGTCCAGCAATTTGCTGATTTGTGGCCCAATAAAAATACCTTCTTTTAATTTGGCATCACTTAACTGGGGAAAGACTTGTCTTAGGTATTTAAATCCATCACCATATTTAATCAAAGCTTTCACAAAGTTTACCATCAGCCCAAGTTTAATGTGAAGAGGAAGGAGGCAAAAGCACATTTTTGGGATCAACAAGAGGTATAAATTTAACATTTTGAGATCCCGGTTGAAATTCGCTTTTTTCAGTCCAAATTTTTATTACATCATGCTGATTTATTGCACGACTGTCTCATAAACAAAGAAAACAGCAATATTTTGTTAATCCCCCCTGAAGTCCCACTAAAATCGCTATAACTTTTAAGTCCCCATATATCTGCCAGTTATACCTATTGTAGTTTATTTTATCCAAAATCGTGCGCATATTTTCATAATTTTCTTTCATTGCAACTGAATGGGCAACTGGTATAGAGAGTTTTAAATTTCCATTATGTAATAACACAGCTTTTAAGCTACATTTAGATGAGTCTATGAGTAAGCGCCACTCACGGGGAAAATGTTCAATATCAAATTCCTGCATTAGACTGTCTAATGTACACGCGCACAACGAATTTTCCATACTGTAGAATTCAAAAAACATATCTGAAATTCGCAGTTTTTGTTTCTTTGGCCAATAGGTTCCATTCCTTAAGACGGGAACCCAAAAGTTCTGACTTTTGCTTGGATAACCCCAAATCTCTAATCTAAATTATTTAATTCACTTTGAACAATCAAATGTGGCTCACCGGAACTGGGACCTGTGGTAAAAGTGGGATCGGTGCACTATTCTTCTGAGCTGCCTGATGATGCGTTATCTCCACTATCTCCCAAATCAATACCTTGCCAATTTAAAGGCGCAATCGGCACTGGCAAATTTGCATTATAAGGAACAGGTCGTACGGCAGATTGCAAATTTAGATATTCTATATTGTGCTATCGCCTTTTGGAATAACCTTCAGTTTTTGTCAGGAAAAAATAACAATCGTCAGAATGATTGATGGGTTCTCGCCATACCATTGGAACTGCAAAAGGCATACTTTTTCTCTTTCCCTTCATCCACTGCACCAACGATACACTACAACTAACACAGCACACATGGGGAGCCCACCGCTCCCCAATTAACACTCCAAAATATTTAAAATAGGCTTTTTTTACATTTTCGGAAAATGGCCTGGCTTGTGATTTCACCAGAAATTCTCCACAAATATAACAAAATTTGTCAGGAGAAATTTTGCAACTTCGGCGCGTTTGACTCGACATTCTCGTCTTCACATACACTTGCTTATCGATACACAGAGAACCACTCAATTCGAAACTCAACAGAAGAGTGATGTTTAACGTTTATTTTATGTCTAATGTTGTAAACAACCCAGTCTAGGTAATTTTTCTGTTGTAAAATGAACCCATTTTAGCCGCCCCACAATAAAATTGTTTACATGCCAATATAAAAGGTTCTAATTAGGCTGTTAAAAAATGGTACCTATTAGGGCTTTCCGAATATTTTTTTTTATTATTGGGAGGGTATTTCCATTGTGAAAATAATGAAGTGTTAGAAAAATCTTGTCGGCCAGTGTAATGTTAAATTAAGGCAAAACTTTATAAAAATATAGATTAAAGTTTCAGTAAGTGTAACATACCTAGAAATGAAATTGTATAGCGTAACTCGACAATTATCTTCTTCTATAGGAATAACACATATAAAATCTCAAATATAAAGAGTTTTATTTGTTTAATGGTGTACTTTATTATATATGTGGCACACAATTGCCGCATTGACGCGAATTCTTGTTTAACACCTTGCATAAATAATTTTTACACTTAGGTACGTTTTACGCTTAAAATCAGTAACATATAATAAAATTTGCAAGATATAGCTGAAAACAGCATCTCAGTATCTCTTTATGTTTTAAAAATAACCCATTTTAAATTTTACCTAAAAATTCGTTTGTCCTTTATGCAGCTGTATATGTAAAAGATACGTGTCGCGTTTGAGGAAAATAAAACCACTTCATATATTAATGTTACAAAATCCATCAGAACGTAATGCCAAAAATGTATATAAATTAATGGAGAGCCTTTCGAACATCGTCGGGACGTTACTTTGTAAATTTTGTTGTTTATTTTTTGATTTTCATGTTCGTGAAAGTTCCAGAATAGGTAGGTAAATTGTTATTGTTGGATATTTTTAAGTTTTAAATAAAATGATTACTGACAACTTTTAAAGGCTTCATTTGAATTAAATATTGTATTTATTTGCAGTAGTTTGCTTACCGAGTGTTGAATGCTTACAGATTAATTTTTCAGTTAAATGGAAAAATGCTTAATTTCGGTAGCCTACCAGGAATTTAATTAATTAATAATTCTCCACAACAAACAAAATTAGTTCTACATTTTACCTATATATGTCAAATATACATACAAACACATTGATATGATAACTTTTTGATCAGATCCTGCATGATAATTTTATATGACATAAGACAATATGAATTCTGAAATTTATTGAAATTAAAACGTTTTTTCAATTTTACCATGTTTCTTCGAAACCAATGATTTTTTGTTTTTGTCTGCAGCATTTATAGTTTCTTCAAAAACGAGCTCATAATATCTATCTTATTTTTTGCCTAATTTCAAAAGTTACTCAGATACCCTATAAAAGTATCGAATTTAGGATACACTATGCAGGGTAGTTTTTTATATTTTGACATGCATTCTCATCCTTTATTTTTTGAGATACAAAAAAGTTGGAGAACTTGAGGTGTGATCTCTTTTGTTGATGAGAGCCAAAAACAAAAGAGTATAGAAAAGCTGCTAAAAATGGCACACTTTGTATCTTATTAGGTATTTAAAAAGACCTTTTTTGCCGATTTTAAAAATATATGATATGATGGTATTCACTTTAGCCGTTCCAGAAATATAATACCATTTTATAGAATTACAGGTTGGCTTTTACTGAATATCTCATCGTTGCCATGAAACAAATGAGCTCATATTTCAACGGCAACTGAAAAAACATTGTTAGATTGTTTAAAGAGGCGAAGTCAGTTAAAAGGAGACCCAGGAGAGTTAGAAGAGATCAAAATTTATATTTGAATATATTGCTTATTTTCGAAGGTTTGTTATTAAAATCTAGAAGAGTCTACAAAAAATATTGCATGAAGAATAAATAAATCCGCCTACAAAATTAAAATTTTATAAATATCATCCTTATAGATATTTACCCGTCCAGAATTTGACAGAGGATCAAAATTCGCAAAGAAGATATTTTTGCCAAGAAATAAACAAAACACAGGGACGCCAGGCGTGGTGCGGCAGTTTCAAAAACCATACACTAACAATATTACGTGTTCGAACTTGAAGCATCTCTCCTTATTATCTCAAATTTAACCAATAAATTCCAGACCATTTATTCGGATTCCGGGTTCCCGGATAGAGCGGAAATACTATCTCTTGTTCCCCAGGGTTCTATATTAGGTCCCTTAATTTTTCTTATTTACGTCTGACATTTAACTTTAAACTACTGTAAGGTACAAGCATTTGCAGATGATACGCAGATGTATTTTTGTTCTGACTCCGAGGACTATGCCGAAGCAAAGAATTACGTAAATCATGATCTTAGAGTGTTAAGCGATTTTTCTAAAGGGCATAATTTACATCTAAATCTTGTTTGTTAGTATTTGGGAGCAAAATTAAAATTATTCTAAAAGAAAATCTTAATATATCTATAAATAATTTCAAGCTGACTGCAGTTAACTTAGCAACAAATTGGGTATATTATTAGACAGTGATCTTTGCTTCAAAGAATATTTAAAAAAACTTGTATATATATCTGTAAAATTGTTATGTAATAATAGACACGTGTTGTCTCATTTTAATTATTGTGATACAGTTTATGAATTTTGCCTTGACAAGGAGAGTAGAGCTAGGATTCAAAAAGTGCAAAATTCATGCATACAGGAAATTTAAACACATTTCTCACTTATATAATGATATATACTGGTTAAAGAAGGATGCTCTTAAGAATCTACACTTTTGCAAGTGTTTAATTAAAATTAATTAATGACCCGTCTGCGCCTACTTCAATCAGAGAACGTCTTATATTTCGTCATATTGTACATGATCTGAACGTAAGAAAAAAGGATAAATTGACTATGCCGCGTCATCAGACTGCTATGTTTCAGCGGTCTTTCTCTTATAATGCTGTTCAGTATTATAATTCGTAGCCACCTGAATTTTTAAATCTAAGCCCTGATATGTTTAAAATAAATTATAAAAAACATCTTTCGAATACGCAAAATACGTAGACAAATTAAAATTTGGCATTGTATTCAAATGACTCAAGAGTTTTATAATAATCTAGTAAAAAAAAATTAAACTGTGATACTATTCTCATTTTTTTTTAATTTATATTGCCATAAACATTTCCTCTCCTTGTTCAGTAGAGTAGCTATTATAGCTAGACTGCGCCAGGATTGGAGTATACTATAGTAAGAGATTTTGTAAATGTGTTTGCATATACATATTTAATAAAAGACATTTATTATTTGTTTAATAAAGTACAATTTCGTACAAACCAACTTCTTTGAAAGATCTTTTTCATATTCATTATATGCACTGTACAATGATATTCCCGCCGAATTTAAAGATAAATCAATAGAAAACTTTAAAAAAGCCTATAAAGATTTTCTTTTGAGTAAACAGGAGTGAATTTCTTTGCGCCTGCTAGCCTTAAACGTACTTAAATGCAGTTGTTTATATTACGTTTCCTTTTCTGTTTAGGTATTCTATTTTTTATAAGTAAAAATAATTGTTGTTCTTGTTTGCCTATTGTTTGTTTTTAGTTTATTTATTATGTTGTTGAAAGTTGAGTGGAAGACCATTCTTTGGTGACATTCGTGTACCTAACGAGTGAACTTCGCCTTTTTAGGTATAGCACATTAGGTTTATGTATACATATATTGTAATTGTTTTGTTGTAATATTGCAAGTGTGCTTTACGCTAAATAAAGATTATTATTATTATTATTATTATATTATATTTCATGAATAATTACTATTTATATTCGACAAGACATTAAACATCTAAAACGCCAAATATGCTATGATGTAACGACTGCAATACGTTAACGATTGGGGCATGACAGGTCTCACTTTTTAGTTTATGTCAGATTAAGTTAGCGAAAATAAAGAATAATCGTTATTCAAATGCGGATATTTTAAATTTGTTTTATAATCACGAGTGTAAAAGAATTGTTGGAAGAACCTGCAGAAGATTTACCACGAATTTGCCTCCAATGAACCCAAGCAAATTTCTTAGAATTGAAGGTAACGGAACTATGCAGGCTACAAAAATTCAATTTCACCCTATTACTGAAAACAAGGAAAATTAAATTAACGTTTTGGCCTATTTTCATGCCTATCCTTATGTTTTAGTAACAAATGCCAAAAATAATTTAGGAATAATATGGAGAATTTTTTATCAACGTAATATGGATGGATACAAACTAACTACATAACAAGTTTTACAACCAGATGATCCTCCAAAACGAGTTAATTCGTATACAGGAGGATCCAGATTTTGTGAAAAAAATCATTTGGACTGATGAAGCAAAATTCTCACGTCAGTCTCAGCCTTTAACCATCAAATTAATTATTTTTGAGCTGCGGAAAATCTTTAAAAAAATACAAAAATTTAGTTTTAATGTATTTTGTTTATTGATGGATAGGAAATTTTCAGTATAAATTTATGACGAAAATTTAACTTATGCAAAACATATTGAAATTCTAAGAACAACCGTATATGACTTTTGGGATAATCTATTGCTTTTCGATGTGAGAAATTGTTGGTATCAACTGGATGGAACTCCTGCCCATTGTACCCATGAAGTTTCCGCCGATCGGTATGATATGTTTGAGGATAGGTGGTTAAGACGTGAAGGACTGGTTCTGGAGTTGGCCACCGCGACCTCCAGATTTTACTCAATTGGACTATTTTATCTGGGGTAGGATTAAAGAAATGGTTTATAAAATACCAGTAAATTTAAAAGAAGATTTGGGAAATCGGGTAAGATTCGCTTTTGAACAACTTGATCTATCAGAAACTCCAAGAGCTACTACCTGTCATGTGAGGAAATGCATTACCGATTGCTTACATGTAAATGGTCAACACTTTAAACATCTGGCGTTAGGTAAGAAGTTTAAAAGTTTTAATTTACTTACAAAATCGGTTCTTTTCAGAACCACAATTTATATTAAAAGAAAATTTTCGAATGAATTAATATTAATTATTTATAAAATCGCTTTTAAATCGGCATCTTTAATGTCTATTTGTGGAATATTAAAAGTAATAATTATTCATCAAATCTCGTGTAAACCGAAAGCAGTTTAAAATAGGTATAGGATCGCCTTATACGAAAAAAAACCAATTTGTCTACTTTATTCAACCCTTTAATAACGTGTAGGGTGCATAATCAAATTTATAAAATCGGAATTCCAGTTAAAGTTTACGACAGTTGGCGATCTTATGTCGCTAAAATTAAACCAAAAGTACCACATGTTGACTAAATAATATTAAAATTTTAAGTTGATTTTACATCTGTAGATGAAAAAAGTTTCAATTCATAGTTTTGGTAAAAAAACACAAAATAATTATTAATATTTAAGAAACGGTAAAAGAAATGAAAAAATATCCTATACAAAAAAACTCAGATTGTTTCGCAGAATCTAAAAATAAAATAAACTACGGGTGTCCCATTTAAAATTTCAACGTTGATGTCAGTTACTAGCAGATCTGGCAACACTGCAAACGTGAATACCTTGTATATATGAGATGTAGGTTATAGCCCAGGGGCAATGCACTTTAACCTTCAACAGATTAGAGACAAGCTGAAATTTGGCATAGCGCTTAGTTTTAAATGCCTTTAAACACCATGAAACCCCAGCGCTAAAACGTAGAGCCCATCACCCCAAAACCACCCTTACAAGGGGTAAAATCATAATTTTTTTACTTTTCTTTCAATAACTTTAAAACAAAGCATTTAACGAAAAAATATCAAGGTAGAAAAATTAAAGATAAGAAAATTTACAATTACAAAAATATCGAGAAAAATTTACTATAGAATAGGAGTTTTAAAAAAAAAACAGTAAAGTGTGGATTAGGTGGTAATCTGAATTTATAAAATATACATACGCAAAATAAACCAAAACGTTTAATAATCGAATAAAAAGAAATATGTTAGATAACTTATCTTTTAACTCCCGATTTCAAAATATTTTTTCTAAAACCCGTGTAGGAGCAATGGCTTGGTCTGAATGAATTGGATGTATTTCTTGATTTTTCAGATTCCAACCCCAATCTTTGGCTAGTAAATCATTATTCAACCAGGCCTATACCTGTAAGTTGAAAATCCTAACATAGTTAAGCATTTAGATGCGCTATATATTTAACGTACCTGATGAAAAACTCTATATACATGATACTTTGCAGCATTTTCGGTAGGTGGTAACGATACTAAGTTAAAACTGGAATTCAGACTTCATTTAGCTACGGACTGTTGATATAGCATGTATCTAATGCTATTGAGATCTGCTTTCCTTGTGAAGCGTTTAACATATATTACTATAAAGAACTGAGATGTAACTTCTACTAACTTTTCCTTTGTAGCCTGAGGATTATAAAACTCTTTTAACAGCTTACATAACTTTTTCATCTGAATTATGTTAACCAAATTAATCTTCCCTTTATTAAAAGCAGCAGACGTTGTATCACAGCCAGAAATAGCGTGGGCACTGAGAATCTCCTCTTTCAGGTCTTCCAATTTTTGTAGTAAGGCCGATATGTCAGTTATTTTATTTGGCTTTTATGCTTTTCCCAGACGAATTATAAACAGTTTTTTTGACAGTAATGCATTAGTAATACCATGATGTCTGTATCATCGCTAACTACTGCTACCGAACCTTCAGAAGAACTGTCAGTCATTGCAACTGTTATAGTTGTAATAATAGTATCGGCATGACCATCAGGAAATTTAACGTTGATAACATTTTCAAACACCATTGTTCCGAAAGCACGTACGAAGTGGCTTTTGTTGGTGCTGTTTGACCAAAAATCTGCTTTTGGTACCTTCACTGCGGATAAATTTGAGAAAGATGCAATTGGAACCATTCTTTTATCTAAAGACCTGCGATTTTGCTCCGCAATTTTGGTCGTAATTTCTTTGTAGCCATCAAAACAACAGTGATATTTTGACCACAATGATATTTTATATAGTTATGATATTGAGTAAGCAGATCTGAAAATGTAGCAGGGGTTTGCCAGCCAACTTTATGAATTAAATGCCCCCAATCTATTATATGGTACATTCTGGAATCTGGATTCTGAACTATTGGCGGGCATAGGTTATCGAAGATTTTGTATAGCGCTGCTTTAATGGTTTTCCGTAATGATGCATTATCAAACAAACTAGGAGAACTTGGAGCTAATTAATACCTAAAACATTGTTCAATCTCTACAGGAGCCGATGGTGACCAAAGTATTCTGCTAAAAAGAAGTGCAGGGTGTACAATTTTTTCTGCACCTTTAATTTTTACTGAGGAAATTCTGCTAAAAGTGGTTCCACTCTGTTATTGCGTTTAAGCCTCAAGACATTGCAGTTGGTACCAATAATAGTATTTATCTATCACTTTTTTGCCCATTTCTGAAGCTTTGTCGCAATTTATGTCATTGATGGCCACTACACCAGAATTGATTGATATTAGCTCTTTTATGTCAGTATTAAATAGATTTCGTGTTTCTAACCAATCAAGTAGTTTGCACAAATCTTGTTCCCGTTCTATATGCGAAGACCGTAAGTCTATATGTTGTTCGGATGTGGTTGCAATTACACCAGAGAAATTCTATAAGGCCTCACTTACTTGGCATGCAATGGGGCATTCCATTTATCTAGCGAGATAAGGTGCTCTCTGCAATTTTCTTTGCGCGGGTCAAACTTCCAGAAATTTTCATTACTTTATTTAAATATATTCGAAATATTGAAATTAAAAAAAAAAACAAATTGTATTTGAAAGTTTACACCGGTCACTGATAGCTTATTCTTTTAACCTATTTTAATATACATTTTATTGTATTCAACTTTCTGGTTAAGAGTCTTTCCCAAAAATTAGAATAATCCCCTTAATTTAGTATTTCATAACTGCGCCACTGATGAAAAACTAGTATACACGTATTTGCTAGGGATTTTTTTTCTCTACAGTTTTTCTATCTTGATATTTTTCCATAAAATGCTTAGTTTTAGGGTTATTAAGAAAACAGTAAAAGAAGGTAATTTTACCCTACTTAGAGGGTGGTTTTGGGGTGACGGGCTCACCGCCTCAACGCTGGGGTTTCAGAGGATTTAAACAAGATATCCAGCCAAGTTTCACTTGTCTCCAATTTGTTGAACGTCACCCATGTAAAACGACGTATCGACCCTGGGCTAGTTGGTAAATAAGAATTAAGTTAGCCCTTGCACCAGAGATGCAGATACGAAATAGCCTAAGGAAGTATGTACGTTTTAATTAATACGTTGTAATGCTTGAACATCTGATTCTTACAGGATCATCAATTTCAACTTTACAGAAAATTAAAATTGTTACTGCAAATGAAAAATTTCCTTTAAGTAACATCGAACTCACATTTGAATAAAAACAGCTTTCAGTAAACTAGTATTAACAGGGATCAGACACAAAAAAAAAATTTAATTCCCTTCTGTCAACTACAGAAAGCATCGACAATCAGTATCGAGTTGATTAAACCATACAGTCTCGTGTTCGCCCTTCTAAAGAGACAACTTTGACCGCTTGTTGTTTTAATAGTAAGGTAAATTGTTCGGAGCATAATAAACCGAGGTTACGTTGTATCGTTTAATGAAAATTTGTGGCCCACTCCCAACACTACAACCATTGTTCCTAGATAATGAAATTAAACGCTGTTCCTTGATTACTAGCATCATATTGTGAGTGTTAGATGAGTTTAAATTTGTCTAACACACTGTCGAATAAAAAAAAATTTGGAATTCGTTTTTCTCTAGGAGCTTTGAACTGAATACTTTTTTTGCGTTAGTTATTAGGATCTAAAAATGCTATGGAAAGTGTGCTTTAAATTAAAAGACTTATATGTAAAGGGCACAACAGACAGAATCGGAAGAATTCTTAGAAAACACAACATACAAATATTACACAGACTCCAAAAAACCATAGGTAAACTACTTGGAAACCCAAAAGCCAATATCAGATTGGAAAACCAAGGAGTATACAGCATCTCATGCCAGCGAGAAGCATAAACTTAGCTTCAGAAACAAACAAACCACCTAGGTCGTATTCGAGCGTAAACTTAGCTTCAGAAGCAGACAAACAACCTCGGCCCTATTCCTACATTATCAGGGAACCGGCCATAAAATAAATTTTGATGGGTTTAGGGAGATTGGTTTAAATTCTAGTTAAAAGACAGTCTTTAGGGAGCTTGTATTTGTTACGTGGTTGGGAAAAGTCATGAGTTTTGGTAATGAGGTCATTGTTAGCAAGTTCGGCCCTTATGAAATAATTTGAATTAAGTTTGGTAATGAAGTCGCCCACGCTTTCAAGGTTTGTATCCCTGTGGAGAATTGAGTTTCTGATGAATCTGTCCGCGTTTAGAATGATCCTGATTATTTTATTTTGGAGCGACGATTGAAGTCTTTTTGACTGGTTTTTGTGATGACTACTCCACGTGGGTGAAGCGTAGATTAGAATTGGTCTAATATAGAGTTTAAAAAGTGTGATCTTGTTTTTAATATTAAGACTACTTTTTTGGTACAATAATGAATATAATTGAGCTAGAACACCTCTAGCTTTCTTAATCCTATAGTCAGTATTCACAGACCACCTAAGGCCTCTATCAAATATTACTCCAAAATATTTAATTTGCTTAGACCAATTAATCTCCTGTCCTTAAATTTTGACTTTTTTAGCAGTAGGGATTCTACTATTTTTTGTGTAAATAATAGCTTGAGTTTTTGAGGGATTAAGATCGAACTTCCAGTGATTCATCCAGACTTGAATGGCACCAATGTGCCTTTGAAGCCTGGATGAAAATATGTTTAAGCTTTTATATGGCCTCGCGGCGCGTTTATATAGCCTATAGAAAAGGATGGAATGATCTAGAAAATTCTAGAATAATCTTAATACTACAGGGTGAGAAGAATTAAGCCTAACAGAACATTCGAGAACGATTTTTGACACTATCATAGTCGTTACATGGATAAAAATTAAGGTAAGTCTACTTTAATAAAATAACAAATAATAAATAAATTTATCTAAATCTTAACAAATCTACAACTAGGGCTAAATTCGCAACATTGGGTCTTGTAAACAATTAAACCCATGGAATTTGATAATTTTTTAATATAAAAAGAAAGTTTAGCAATTATGTTTAAAAACGTTTAATAATGTCTAATATAATAATTACTTCTAACTTTTAGTTACAAATAATCATTTTTGTGTTATAAAGCATTATAATATAATCAGTCTTTTACGTAGTTCATAAATTAAGTTTGTCAAAAATATGTTTTTAGCGATACGCCAAAAACAAGTTCTGTGCAACCTTCCGAAATCTTAGTTTTTTGGATATAATTTGAAAAAGTGCCTCATCCATACATTTTTATGTATAGGAATTATTTAAAAAAGGTATTCTTTCAAATGTATATTTTAAATTTGTTAAATTCCATGGGTAAAATTCTTTACAAGAGCCCGCAACATATATATATATATATATATATATATATATATATAATGTTGCGGGCTCTTGTAAAGAATTTTACCCATGGAATTTAACAAATTTAAAATATACATTTGAAAGATTACCTTTTTTTAATAATTCCTATACGTACAAATTTATGGATGAGGCACTTTTTTAGCATATATACATATATATATATATATATATATATATATATATATATATATATATATATATATATATATATATATATATATATATATATATATATATATATATATATATATATATATATAGTTCTAAAATCGAAAATTTGTCTAGAAGCGTGATTATTCATAGTTTCATACACGTATACAGTGGGGGATTTAAACTAAATACTTCTAAAAAAAACTGTTTCTGATCGCAACAAGAATTATTTTTATGTTACTTATTCTCTTCTGAGCAAATTTGATCTCTTGACTTTCTTTTCGTTTCTTGGTTTTCGCGTAACAAATTAAGAAACATTTCTCTGCATGGTCATATGGCTATAACGTGGAAATTGATACTAGGTGCCTTTTTGCTGTTTTGAAGAGCCTCTTGTAAAAAGTCTTTTGAAAGTAGAGTAAAAGATTTAAAGGAGCGAATCCTTGTGTGATTTAAAAAAGAGAGTTTGTAGATATGTGTTCAAAATTGCGGATGTTCGTCGAAATTTCCTAAGGTGTTATAATCTGAAGGAAAAAAAACGAGTGATCTATAATAATTTTAAAACGTTTCAACCAATTTTATTTAAACTTGGTAAGTTCTCTTAGTAGACCAAGTAACACTCTTTGAAATAATTGGATTAAGCTGTTTGTCAACAGTGGCGTTTATTGAAATAATGCCGATCAGCAATAAAATGTGAATTAAACCACTATTTAATGAATGTTTAACAATGTACTAATAACTAACAACAAATTGAAATATTAAAATATTTAAAAACATTAAATGTTGAAAAACATACATTACCTATATTTTTTTAAATACGGCACCCTGTATATTGTTATTTCGTTGAAAGGATCTCGACTTACCGATTATAAATATACCAAGTACCTTTATATTTAAAGGCAGCCGAGAAATTGACAAATACCGTGCCTACTGATTCCACGTTTATGAGTATATATTAGAAGGTTCCCTTCCATGGTTTTTGTCAATTTCCTCGGTTGTCTCTAAAGAAAGATGTTTCAAACTTGGTATATTTATAATAGGTAAGATGAAACCCATTTAATAAAAAAATAATATATAGGGTGTCTTATTAAAAAAATACAGTATGTGTATAATTTTCAACTATTAAATGAACTTGAAAAATGTTTAATACTCTTAAAAAATAATATATGAAAAATCCTACAACTTTTGCAATTGTTTTTTTTTGTAACTTCTATAGTTAAGCTTTAGCCAGGTGTCAAAATATAAATGAAAACGCTGTACTTATTACAATAAGGCATTTCATCTTGGAGTTCCCTATCCGTAACGGGCATTGGCGGTTGTCAATTTGGGCGTTAAAACCAATATTTTATCAAGATGTACTTGCACTCTAATAAACCATTTTACCACGAAATATCTTTAAAATAGTAGTTTTCCGTTGTTTTCTATGCAATTATGTATGTGATGATTAAAAGGCCTTATTACAATAGGTCGAAAACCCTGGTCTATTAGGTATTTTAATAGTATTGCTGACAATGATTCAACACAATTTTTAGCAGGTAGACGGGTAAATTTCAGTATGCTTTTAGTGGATGCCCGGGGGTGTACGATGACGTGAAACGATTGACAGCGATTGTTCCGAGCACTACCAAAAAAGACAGTTTTTTCTCGAAAACTGCCGAGCGGATTACTTTACCTACTACGAAGCTTTCCTGAGGAGTGTCATGCTATAACGTTTATCGTTCTAGTTGTTTTGGGTGCAACTAGTGGATCACAATGTCAGCTCTATTTAATAAAATCGGTAAATTCCTTTAACCGGAACTTCCCTCGTTATGAATTTTTACTTTTATTGGGAAGAGTGAAGTGCGATCCAAGTTAGTTCAGTACATGGTTACAGTATATATGTGTTACGTATACTGTCTCTTCATTTTTATTGGGAGCTATTTTGTTCTCATCATATTGGATTCCTACCAATATGTTTACCATTTCCTTTCTAGCTATGCCACACTTGACTTTTGGGCCTAATTTAAAATAAATTCAATAAGCATCCCATATTCACATTTAAATTTTCTACACAATTTAAAACCAAATGAACAAGATTTTTTAAAAATTTTATTTGGCCATCGTTTTGTTTCGGCATCTTAAATTGAAACCCATATTATCAGTTTTTACTTACTCCGTTGGTCCGCAGATCCGGGATGGATATTAAGTTTCTAAATTAATGAAAACATTAACGATCCTCTTGTTGTTATGTGAGAGTGGTATATTATTTGGGGTTAGGATCCAGTATTGTACTGTTGCATCCTCACGACACAGATTTTATATTCTGCATGAAACTCATATTAGTCTTTACCTACTCCTATTTCCTAACGCCAAATAATACACCACTCTAACATTACAACCAGATGATCGTTTACGAAAACCATTTAAAAATTTAATATCTGGGAAATATCTGCGGAGCAACGAATTAGATAAAGACTGATAATGAGTATCATGCAGGATATAAAATTTGTGTCCTGAGAATGCAACAATAAAGTTGGATCCTATATATATATATATATATATATATATATATATATATATATATAAATATATATATAATATATATGAGTTTCGCCACAGTTGGTTATATGCTGCTCCGTGGTATATATATATATATATATATATATATATATATATATATATATATATATATATACAGGGTGATTCACGTTGAGTGTCCTATTAAAAGTTCTGGAGAACTATAAAAGGGATTTTTTTCAAATTCGGCATACGAACATAATAGGTAATAATCTATATTTTAAAAATATTTTCGCAGTGTGCAACTTGCCACATCTCTCCGAAACCAATAGCAACATTGAAATTTCAAATAGAACACCCTATATTTTATTGCAGTTTCTGACTCTACGCACAATTTTAAGTAAATTTTGTTAACATCTGCCTATATTTATCTCCTACCATTTTCTCTAAAAAAATTAATTTATAATTTTTTTTTAGAAAATCACCACGTTAATAAAATTCCATATGTACCTGCGTAAGCGAGATAATTACAAGATTTTTTTCTGGGTTAGAGAATGCATATATTTAAAATAACTATATGTTAGAATAGCGATATATCATACAGGGTGTCGTATAAAAAGGGCATTTTTATCGAAATTTAGTAATGGTGAAAACTCATTTATTTTAAATACAACACCCTGTATTTTATGGTATCTTCGAATAAACTAATACCTTACCTACAATATTTCCATATATGTTCCTATACCCATCTCCCACCATTTTTTAGATATGAGCCAACTTTGAATATTTTCCTGTTTTCAAAGACTACCATAACAAAACCACCCGTTTAACGAATAACTTAGCTTGGTAGGCCATGGAAGGTTTTGTTTACTTCTTCCTGACATCTTTTTGACTTTAACAGATAGTTTTCAATTGATGCTCCGTAAAAATGGAAAACGCAATTGAATATTCCAATATTGATGTTTTAAATTTATTTTACATTCATGGAGAGTGTAACAAAGTTACTTCAAGAACCTGCAGAAAATTTAACGAGATGTATCCTCATTTACCTCCTATGCACCAGAAAAAATTTAGAAGGTACTAAATGCAATAATAGTTTTTATTTCCTTAAAAATCAATTTATGTTGCTGAAACAATAGGAGGTTGTCAGTATTGACGTGCATAACATAATATGTTGATGATGGTCCTTGGACTCTGATTATACACATTAATACTGACATCCTCTCTTTTGGTACAATTCTTTCGTACGTGTACACAGCATTTTAGGCTTTCTATTTATTTTGCCTTCATATTTCAGATATGAAGCAAATTTTAAAAATCACGGCAAAATTATAAAACATAGATCATACACAAAACTACAAACTGATAATGAAGGCAATGAAATAAATGTACTTGGATATTTTAACGTTTACCCTCAAGCATCAATTAGAAGTGCTGAAATAGATCTGGGACTTTTATATTCAACAATCCAACGTATTCTAAGCAAACATAACATTCAACCATTTAAATTTATCACCCAGCAAGGCTTTTTACCAGAAGATTTTCAGAGACGTACTGAATTTTGCGAAATAGTTCTAACTAATGTACCTGCGTAAGCGAGATAATTACAAGATTTTTTTCTGGGTTAGAGAATGCATATATTTAAAATAACTATATGTTAGAATAGCGATATATCATACAGGGTGTCGTATAAAAAGGGCATTTTTATCGAAATTTAGTAATGGTGAAAACTCATTTATTTTAAATACAACACCCTGTATTTTATGGTATCTTCGAATAAACTAATACCTTACCTACAATATTTCCATATATGTTCCTATACCCATCTCCCACCATTTTTTAGATATGAGCCAACTTTGAATATTTTCCTGTTTTCAAAGACTACCATAACAAAACCACCCGTTTAACGAATAACTTAGCTTGGTAGGCCATGGAAGGTTTTGTTTACTTCTTCCTGACATCTTTTTGACTTTAACAGATAGTTTTCAATTGATGCTCCGTAAAAATGGAAAACGCAATTGAATATTCCAATATTGATGTTTTAAATTTATTTTACATTCATGGAGAGTGTAACAAAGTTATTTCAAGAACCTGCAGAAAATTTAACGAGATGTATCCTCATTTACCTCCTATGCACCAGAAAAAATTTAGAAGGTACTAAATGCAATAATAGTTTTTATTTCCTTAAAAATCAATTTATGTTGCTGAAACAATAGGAGGTTGTCAGTATTGACGTGCATAACATAATATGTTGATGATGGTCCTTGGACTCTGATTATACACATTAATACTGACATCCTCTCTTTTGGTACAATTCTTTCGTACGTGTACACAGCATTTTAGGCTTTCTATTTATTTTGCCTTCATATTTCAGATATGAAGCAAATTTTAAAAATCACGGCAAAATTATAAAACATAGATCATACACAAAACTACAAACTGATAATGAAGGCAATGAAATAAATGTACTTGGATATTTTAACGTTTACCCTCAAGCATCAATTAGAAGTGCTGAAATAGATCTGGGACTTTTATATTCAACAATCCAACGTATTCTAAGCAAACATAACATTCAACCATTTAAATTTATCACCCAGCAAGGCTTTTTACCAGAAGATTTTCAGAGACGTACTGAATTTTGCGAAATAGTTCTAACTAATGTACCTGCGTAAGCGAGATAATTACAAGATTTTTTTCTGGGTTAGAGAATGCATATATTTAAAATAACTATATGTTAGAATAGCCATATATATCATACAGGGTGTCGTATAAAAAGGGCATTTTTATCGAAATTTAGTAATGGTGAAAACTCATTTATTTTAAATTCAACACCCTGTATTTTATGGTATCTTCGAATAAACTAATACCTTACCTACAATATTTCCATATATGTTCCTATACCCATCTCCCACCATTTTTTAGATATGAGCCAACTTTGAATATTTTCCTGTTTTCAAAGACTACCATAACAAAACCACCCGTTTAACGAATAACTTAGCTTGGTAGGCCATGGAAGGTTTTGTTTACTTCTTCCTGACATCTTTTTGACTTTAACAGATAGTTTTCAATTGATGCTCCGTAAAAATGGAAAACGCAATTGAATATTCCAATATTGATGTTTTAAATTTATTTTACATTCATGGAGAGTGTAACAAAGTTATTTCAAGAACCTGCAGAAAATTTAACGAGATGTATCCTCATTTACCTCCTATGCACCAGAAAAAATTTAGAAGGTACTAAATGCAATAATAGTTTTTATTTCCTTAAAAATCAATTTATGTTGCTGAAACAATAGGAGGTTGTCAGTATTGACGTGCATAACATAATATGTTGATGATGGTCCTTGGACTCTGATTATACACATTAATACTGACATCCTCTCTTTTGGTACAATTCTTTCGTACGTGTACACAGCATTTTAGGCTTTCTATTTATTTTGCCTTCATATTTCAGATATGAAGCAAATTTTAAAAATCACGGCAAAATTATAAAACATAGATCATACACAAAACTACAAACTGATAATGAAGGCAATGAAATAAATGTACTTGGATATTTTAACGTTTACCCTCAAGCATCAATTAGAAGTGCTGAAATAGATCTGGGACTTTTATATTCAACAATCCAACGTATTCTAAGCAAACATAACATTCAACCATTTAAATTTATCACCCAGCAAGGCTTTTTACCAGAAGATTTTCAGAGACGTACTGAATTTTGCGAAATAGTTCTAACTAATGTACCTGCGTAAGCGAGATAATTACAAGATTTTTTTCTGGGTTAGAGAATGCATATATTTAAAATAACTATATGTTAGAATAGCGATATATCATACAGGGTGTCGTATAAAAAGGGCATTTTTATCGAAATTTAGTAATGGTGAAAACTCATTTATTTTAAATTCAACACCCTGTATTTTATGGTATCTTCGAATAAACTAATACCTTACCTACAATATTTCCATATATGTTCCTATACCCATCTCCCACCATTTTTTAGATATGAGCCAACTTTGAATATTTTCCTGTTTTCAAAGACTACCATAACAAAACCACCCGTTTAACGAATAACTTAGCTTGGTAGGCCATGGAAGGTTTTGTTTACTTCTTCCTGACATCTTTTTGACTTTAACAGATAGTTTTCAATTGATGCTCCGTAAAAATGGAAAACGCAATTGAATATTCCAATATTGATGTTTTAAATTTATTTTACATTCATGGAGAGTGTAACAAAGTTATTTCAAGAACCTGCAGAAAATTTAACGAGATGTATCCTCATTTACCTCCTATGCACCAGAAAAAATTTAGAAGGTACTAAATGCAATAATAGTTTTTATTTCCTTAAAAATCAATTTATGTTGCTGAAACAATAGGAGGTTGTCAGTATTGACGTGCATAACATAATATGTTGATGATGGTCCTTGGACTCTGATTATACACATTAATACTGACATCCTCTCTTTTGGTACAATTCTTTCGTACGTGTACACAGCATTTTAGGCTTTCTATTTATTTTGCCTTCATATTTCAGATATGAAGCAAATTTTAAAAATCATGGCAAAATTATAAAACATAGATCATACACAAAACTACAAACTGATAATGAAGGCAATGAAATAAATGTACTTGGATATTTTAACGTTTACCCTCAAGCATCAATTAGAAGTGCTGAAATAGATCTGGGACTTTTATATTCAACAATCCAACGTATTCTAAGCAAACATAACATTCAACCATTTAAATTTATCACCCAGCAAGGCCTTTTACCAGAAGATTTTCAGAGACGTACTGAATTTTGCGAAATAGTTCTAACTAAAATTGAGGAAGACTCACTATTTTTGAAAAAAATTATCTGGACTGACGAGTCGAAATTTACGAGGGAAGGAATATTTAATAGACGAAATAGTCATTTTTGGGCGGCTGAAAGCCCAAAATTGGTTATAGAACGAAGATTTCAGTTTCAATTCGGGTTTAATGTTTTTTGCTTACTGATGGACAATAAATTTGCTTATTGTATCTACGATGAAAATTTAACTTCGAATAAATATCTGGATATTTTAAGAACTACAGTTAATGAGTTTTTGGATGAGTTACCACTACAATTATTGATTTCTTGCTGGTACCAATTGGATGGGGCTCCTGCACATTGCAGCAATGAAGTGAGTCAAGAATTATATGGAATGTTCGAAGATAGGTGGTTCAGACGTTTGGGACCATGGGATTGGCCACCTCGGTCTCCGGACCTAACTCCCCTAGATTCTTACCTTTGGGGATCCATCAAAGAGCGAGTGTATGTAGGAAATCCAATACAAAATCTCCAGGATCTGGAAAATCGAGTACGTCGAGCTTTTGACGAATTAAATCCTGAGGAAATACGAAGAGCAACAACAAGAAACCAATTAACATGTTTGCACGAATGCCTTAATGCGAATGGTGGCCATTTTAAGCAATTTAACAACTAGTTATCTTTCTTTTGCTAAACATTAACGATTATGTATTATTTGTTTGTTTAATTATCACTTATAATATCTAACACCTTTAGGTTACAAATTGTATTTAAAAAAATACATTTTGGATTATTCATCGTATTTAAAACTGTCTGTTTATTTCAAATATTTGTTAGTACGAGGTAAATAAAACCTTACATGGCCTAACTAGTTAAGTGATTTTTAAGATGAATGCTTTCAAATTTTATATTTCCATTATTGACATTCTGCTTACATTAATTACACAATTAACCTTAATGTATTTGGGTATATTTGTTTGCTTGACGCTCACAAATTTTATTTCTTACACTAATGTCATTCTGCTCAACTTTTTTTTTTATTGAGTAGTTTGATGAAAGTGCCTTAATCACTGTTGTAAATTTATATTTATATTTGAAACACTGAATAACCAAATACTGGTTTATTTTTACTTTAGGTTAAATATTAGTATTTACTGTCTTAAGTAACATAACATTTTGATGTTTGGCTACATATATTAAATTGATAAATTGTTTTTTAATGTTAAATCTTTGATATATATTTGAAAGTTAAAACTGATTATTTACCTTATTTGCTAGATTGCAAAACGACTTTTTAATTGAATTTGTTACATGATCGGTAAATCTAAGTTTTGTATCCAGTAGTCATCTCAGATTTTTGGAAACTTCAGTAACTATGAGTGGTCCATTATTAAGTGTGACACGAGTTCTTCCAATAGATCGGATCCGTGAAGCTGTTCTACCAAATATCATAACTGCGATTTAGAGGGGCTAATAGTAAGAGAAAATTTTTTAGACAATTCCATGAGCAAGGCTCAATTGCGGTTAATAGTTTCACATGCCATGTCAAGATTAGATTCCTCAAACGATAAATAAACTTGGGTATTGTGTAGAAATGAGCTTTGCAGAGATTAAACACTTTTTGGAATTGACTCGTATAAAGTATAAATAGGAGAGGGCCCAGAACAGAGCCCTGGGGAACTCCATATTGCACAGTAGAGAACTCTGACATGTTCCCTTAAACTTTTCCTGCTTGAGTTCTTCCAGTGAGGAAATTTTTAAAATGGTTTATTAAATTATAATTAAAACCAAAATGGGACAGAAGGCATATTAGAAGTTTATGGTCTATGCAATCGAAGGCCTTAGAGTAGTCCAAGAATACTAGAATAGTGAGTTTGTTGTTGTCGATCTCAGAGAGAATATTATCCTTAACTTTTGATAGAGCTGTCACACAGCTCTATTTTTGGCGAAATCCAGATTGCACGTCAGGGAGAATTCTATGTGTGTATGTATATGTGTGGGCAACAGTGTAACGCTGATACCATCAGGACCTATGGCATTTGACTTAACAGAGCGTAAGTTTGGATTGAGTTTGTTTGTGGAGAAATATGTTAATGTTTGGCTGTCAGGTTGACTGTTAGTGAGCCGATTTAGAAAACAGTTATTAATAAATGTGGGATCTCGAATAATATCAGGAAGGGAAGTGTCAGTTCCTGAATTAATGTTTGGTTTTTAAGTTCATTCCACATTTTGCTTTTATTGGTTTTTGAAAATTTATACTGATAATAAGCCCGTTTTTCTCTATTTATAGCGTAATTCACTTCATTTCTCAACGCTTTATAGTAATTCCAGTCGGTCACGCATTTAGATTTTTTAAATTTTAGTCACGCCTAATCACGTTTTTTAATTAAAATTTGAATTGCATCCGTTAACCACGGTGCGTCGCGTTTACTGATTCTGACTGTTTTGACAGGACAATGTACATCAAAGATATCAATAATTATTTCATTAAAAAGTTTAACCTTGGTATCAACATCCGGGGCACACAGAATAGGTGAGAAATCGATACGTTTAATATCCATTTCAAAGTTAGGCGTATACATATATATGATGATCAGTTATATTTTAGGTGTTTACTAATTAAATTTATCGGATTCTATATTTTATTTATTTTCTTAAGTTAGAGTTAATCTTCTGAATTTATGTAATAATCACCCTCGCAGAATAAAATATTCATTTAAAATAAAGCTCACTGATTAAAAGTGCAAAGTTTCGTCGCTCGGTTTGTATTAATTCTTGAGCAAGAGAAAATACCGGATTGGGTTAAATAAGCACCTGCCTTAAAGCTGAGAAATATTGATTTTCACTTATGTCGCCGTTGCCTATAACCCTTTAGATAACTACATACTCAATTCACGAAGTTTCGCCCTTTTGGCCATTTTAACTAAATTGCAATATTTTGGGTATGTTATCTGAAATTAATTAATTAGTTAAGACATACTTTGTAACCAGGTAATGGTTTGCTATGTGTTTAAAAGTAAGCTGTGTTAAGAGCCACGTCTATTCGAATTATACAAAGTAGCATACGGAGTACTTTCTGAACCGAATAAGTTAATAAATAATAAACATAGAATAACAAGAAGTTCATGTAATAAATAAACTCTGAAAAATTCTTAGGAATAAAGATTATTTTATTACTGAACTATTGTGAAAATAAAGTGCAATTTCTTAAAATTCAACTCTAATTAAAATGGCCTTAGCTTGTAAACAAAATGATTTATTTTCAAACAGTTTTTGCATTTTGTTAAAAATTGTGTGAGTTTTAAGAGTTGCTTTGATTTGGCATATATAGGGTAAAATAAAAGTATAATTTTTTACACGAAGATTGCCAAGACCATGAGTTATATGTTATGAAATAATTTTGATTTTTAAGTGTATCTGTTAATTTTTCGTCGAAAATGACATGTTTTGCAACATTTGCCCTTTCTCATTAAACTCAGTTCTTGAAAAGACTAACATTTTACTGGTTTTAAGTTTCAAAAATTGATTACAATTTTGGATTTTTGATTTTCAATTGTCAGTTCCTATCCTGTTTCGTTCATATTTTAAAATTATGTAATCATTTTGGATAAATTTCAATGATAAAAGTGCAATGTTTAGTCACCCGGTTTGTAATGATTGATGGGTAAGAAAAAGATCTAATCAGGTTAAATAAGCTCCTATTTTAAAATCGAGAAATACTGATTTTCACTCACGTTGCCGTTGCCTATACCTTCATGCTCAATACACGAATTTTGTAGCCTCAATTTATTTCAACTAAACTGTACCATTTTCGGTTGTTATATAAAATTAACTAATTAGTTTAGACATACTTTGTAAGCAGAAAATAGTTAATAAATAATAAAATAATATAAACTACTGATCAACTTCTAGGAATAAAGGAAATTTTACTACTAAAGTACTGTGAAATTAAAATGGAATTTCTTAAAATTCAACTCTAGTTTAAACGGCCTTAACTTGTAGACAAAATGATTTTTACATTTTACAGAAGCATGTTTGTTAAAATTTTTGGGTGAGTTTCACGAGTTGCTTTTATTTGGCATATACAGGGTGAAATAAAAGAATCATTTTTTACAAGAACTTTGCCAAGAGCAGGAATTTGCCGATTTGAGTGAAATAATTTTTATTTCAAGGGTATCTGTTGAATAAACGGGTTATTATTTTTTAAAAATTAATTTTTTTATCGAAAATGGTGCGTTTTTCCAACATTTTCCTCCTCCACATTAAACACAATTTTTGAAGAGGCTAACATTTTATTAGTTTTTGGATTTTTTTTAGGACAAGTTGAAAGGAATTATTATACTTTTGGTTTTCTTATAATCAATTTTATTTCAGGAGATTACTACCATATTTTGTTTATTTTCTTAAATTAGGGTTTATTTCCTGAATTTTGTGGAAATGTAAGAAATCACCCTCGCCCAATAAAATGTTCATTTAAAATAATGAAATTAACAATTTAGTTTGGATGTACTTTGAAAGCAGAAACTGAACCGAATAAGTTATCTGTAATGCATAGACAAAAGACTGTAAAGACAATTTTGCTACTATCCTACTGTTAAATTAAAGTGCAATTTCTTAAAATTCAACTCTTACTTAAATAGCCTTAACTTGTAAACAAAATGATTTATTTTCAAGTGGATTTTAAATTTTGTAGAAATATGTTTTGTTAAAATTTGTGTGCGGGTGTTAGAAGTTGCTTTGATATGCCATATATGGGGTAAAATAAAAGTATATTTTTTCACGAACTTTGCCAAGAGCAGAAATTTGCATATCTGACTGAAATAATTTTAATTTCACGTGTACCGGTATAATAAAAGTATTATTGATTTTTAAGATTTAATTTTTTAATTAAAAATAATGCATTTTTGCAATAATTAAACATACTTTTTGAAAAGGCTAACATTTTACTAGTTTTTGATTCTTTTAGGACATGCCGAACAAATTATAATTTTGGTTTTCTTATAATCAATTATATTTCAGGGGATTTATTATTAAATTAGATTAAATCAGATTCTATCATATCTTGTTTATTTTTCTTAAATTAGGGTTCATCTCCTGGATTATGTAGAAATGTAAGTAAATGTAAATCACCTTGCCCAATGAAATATTCATTTAAAATAAATGTCACTTGTTAAAATTGTAAAGTTTATTCATCTGGGTTGTAACCATTTTTATACTCAATACCCAAAGTTTGCAGACAATATGTATTTGTCCTTTAGTGTATTACTAAAATAGCTAATAGGTTTAAACATACCTACTTTTAAAGTAGAAAATAGATTTACATGTATTTAATAGTAAGCTGAGTTAAAAGCCTCTCCTATTTGAATTATACAAAGCAACATACCGAAAATATTCTCTACGGAATCAGTCCCCTATAACCCGCATAGAATAGGAAGAATTTCATGCGATAAATAAACTAGTGATCAATTGAAGACCTTAGAGCAATAGAATGGTAAGCCACACTTTGCCAGAAAACTATTTTATTGCATTAATCACTTGTCCAAAACTATGTTAAGCCACTAAAAATTTAATTCGACTGTATGACAATAGATGGCGGAGTGAGCGCTGTATCGTGTTGTTGGGGTCGGTCAAATTTTGTCATTTTTTGTATGAAACGTGGTAAGCCACATCACAATGGCGTCGACCTCCGGTACACGTGCTCATTCAAGTGCCGTTTTGAGTGGAAATAGCAGTTCTAGTTCTGATTTTGTTGAGGATAGTGATTACAGTTGTGCCGACAAAGACTTTGTACCAAGTAACGATAATATGTCGTCAGATTCTACTGAGGTAGGCTATATTTTTAATTTTTTTTTTGGCTTACCAAGTTTTTATGTAAAAATATTTTGTAAATAATTTATACAAAAACATGGTACGCCAAGTGGCTTAACATGTTGTTGCGCAAACTTTTTTTTTTAATACCTAATTATCTTGCGTTTTAATTTCGATTTTGTGATGTTTTAGGATGAGTCGCAAGAGGAGGGTACTAGGCTTAGCAGAGGTATAGAAGTATCTCCAGAGGAAACAAAGCCGATAAGATGGAGACAGCGGAAAAAAGAAAACCATGAACGAAACAAAAGAAAAAGACGCAATTCGGGACATTAATATACGGCGGCGAAAACTAATAAGATTTTCAATCCGCGTGAAATTGGCTTGGCGTGTGACTAAAAAAATAAATCCAGGGATAAATTGCAAGGTAACCATGAACATTTCTTTACAAAATTTTGGAATTTGGGTTCATTCGATCTGCAAAATAGCTATCTTTTTGTTTGTATAAGAGCCAAAAATAAGAAAAGATCATACAAGAAAAAACAAAAAAATAATTTTTCCAGAAGAAAGTTTACCGCTGATTATTTAGTTAGTATAGGAGACGAGGAAATAAATAAAATTATGCAAAAACGAATTCTTGAGTGCTCTCGGGGAAGAGTTGAAAGGATTCTTAAAATGAAGGTATGAGGGTCTATGGTTCCTGAACCTGATAGGCATGGTAAACACAATAATAGACCCAATAGATATTCGAATGAACAAATTCAGTCTGTAAAAACTCATATTGAATCAATACCTAAATATCAAAGCCACTACAGCAGAGCCAAAAAATATCGATAAGCTATATCTGAACTGCAATATTACTATTACTAGACTGTAAACGGATTTTTATGTGTCCTGGTGTAGAGAACAAAATATTAGCCCAGTCAAAGAGAGCGCGTACAGAAAAATATTCTGTACTCAATATAACATAGGATTCAAACTACCAAATTCGGATACCTGTAAGACTTGCGATGAGACGGACATTAAAATAAAGACAGCCAAAAATGTTAATAACATAGAGTTAGACAAAGAGCTGTCTACATTTCTGAACCTGCGCCAGGCTCGAGCTGAAGCAATGCAAAAATTGCTTAAAAGTGAAATAAACACGCCTGCTAAAAAAATATTAGTAATCTCTTTTGATTTGCAGCAAAGTATGCCCTTACCAAAAATCACAACTGGTCCTGCATTTTACTGCCGAAAGATATGGCTTTATAACCTAGGAATTCACGACTGTACAAATGAGAAAGGATACATGTATGTGTGGACTGAAGATCATGCTAAGCGTGAGGCGGATGAAGTTACTTCTGTAGTGATGAAATTGTTAGAAACTAAATTAGATTATGATGAACTTGTTATTTTTACTAATAACTGTCCAGGTCAGAATAAGAACTGGCAGAGGATGGCATTTTGGTTGCAGTTAGTAAAAGAAAAAAAGTTTTAAAAAATAACACATCACTTTCTTGTTAGCGATCATTCGGTTATGCCGTCAGACAGAGATTTTGCTCTGATCGAAAAACGCCAGAGACACCGAGCACCAGTTATTTATTCACCAGAAGGTTGGCTAGATATTATTGAAAAAGCAAACAAAAAAACCGTTTTGTTGTTACAAAAATGACTCAAAAAGATTTTTATTCTTTTGAGCCTTTACTAGCTAATATCACCAAAAAAGCACGTTTTCCTGACAAGCAGAATTTAGAATTTGCAGTAACGTACAATTTTTTTTTTAAATCAGAAAATGTTGGGTTATTTTTCGTTAAAAGTACTGCCTATGGCGAGTACAGGGAAATTAATGTGTTAAAACAAGGTAGCCCTGTAATAATAAGCTTGTCAGATATTAAACTTAAATACAACGAGCTATTAAAAATTGCAGAAAGAAAAATTAAAAATGTACAAACATTATTGCCTTATATACCGTCAGCATATCATGTGTTTTATACTCAACTAAATGTAGCTATTGACGCTTTAGATGAAGACGTTGAAATTTTAGATGAGTAATATAGTATTTTTTCACTTATTTTTATAACCAGTTTAGTTTAAGCAAAAACATGTTAAGCCACATTTTTTCAAAATACATTCCATTTTTTTTTGTAAAATTTTTTTTTTTTTAATATTAACTCCTAATCTTTTTCCTTCGTTGACATTTTAATATATTGACAACATTTAAAATATTTACATCAAAATCAATTTTTTACAGAATTTTTGAAAACTTTAAACCGTAATATCTCAACTTTTTGATTTTGAGGCTTATCATTGTATTACCCTAAGCTCCTCAATTCTTAAGAATAAAGAAAATTTTACCACTAAATTAGTTTAAAATTAACTTGTCAATAAAGTGATTTATTTTCAAACGAATTTTTACAATTTGTAAAAATAAGTTTTGATAAAATTTGTGTGGGAGTATGAAAATTTGCTTTGATTTTGCATATACGGGGTGAAACAAAAGTGTCATTTCTTACACGAACTTTGCCAAGAGTAGGAATTTCTATATCAGACTAAAATAATTTTTATTTCAAGTGCAAGAACAGGTTATTTCTTAAGAATTAATGTTTTTTTTATCGAAAAGTATGCTTTTTCTCAACATTTTTCCACTACATTAAACACACTTTTTGAACAGACTAACATTTTATTAGATTTTGTTTTTTGTAGCAGATGTTGAAAAAACTGATTACAATGTTGCTTTCTGTTTAAATATATATAAATTTTAAAATTTAGTCGCCCGGGTTGTAACAATTTTTGAGTGAGAGAAAATATCTTATAGGATTAAATAAGCACCTACCATAAAACGGATTTATATTGGATTTCACTTAGTCGCTGATGCCTATAATCCTTCAGATAACTTGATACTCAATACCCAAGACTTGCAGACTCAATTTATTTGTCCTTTTAAGGCATGTTTTATGAAATTAATAAATTAATATGGATACGCTTTGTAAGCAGAAACTGAACCGAATAAGTTATCTGTAATATATAAGTCACCTGTAAAAACAGTTTTACTATTAAACTACTGTTAAATTAAAGTGCAATTTCTTAAAATTCAACTCCGATTTAAATAACCTTAACTTGTAAACAAAGTGATTTATCCTCAAACGGTTTTTACATTTTGTAGAAATATGTTTTGTTAAATTTTTGTGCGAGTGTTGCTTTGCTTGGCACATACGGGTTAAAATAAAAGTATAATCTTTTGCACTGACTTTGCCAAGATCAGAAATTTGCATATCTAATTGAAATAATCTTAATTTCAAGTGTATCTGTTTAACAAGCGGGTTAATATTTATATTATATTAATATAATATTTTTTAAGAATTAATTTTTTATCGAAAATGATGTAATTTTTTCATTTATTAAACACACTTTTAAGGACGAGTTAAAAAAATTACCATTTTGGCTTTCTTATAATCAATTATCTTTCAGGGAATTACTAATTAAATTAAATTAAATCAGACCTTATCATATCTTGTTTATTTTCTTAAATTATTGTTCATTGAATTATGTAGAAAAGTAAATCACCCTCGCAAGATAAAATATTCATTTTAAATAAACGTCACTGATTAAAATTGCAAAGTTTAGTCGTCTGGGTTATAACAATTTTTGAGTAAGAGAAAATATCTGACAGGATTGAATAAGCACCTACCTCGAAACCGATAAATATTGGTTTTCACTTACATCGCCGTTGCCTATAATCCTTAAGATAACTTTATACTCAATACCCAAAGTTTGCAGACACAATTTATTTGCCCTTTTGGAAAGTTTAACGAAACCTTATTATTTTAGAATGTATTATTAAAGCAGCTAATAGGTTTAGTGTGCTATGTATTTAATAGTAAGCTGAGTTAAGAGCCACTCCTGTTTGAGTTAGCAGCTACCGAAAAATTTCAGTACCGAATAAGTCCCCTGTAATAGCATAAAATAGGCAGAATTTCACGCTATAAATAAACTGCTGATCAATTTATAAGAATAATGAAAATTTTACTACTAAGGTACTGTGAAATTAAATTGCAATTTCTTAAAATTTAACTGAAGTTTAAATAGCTTTAATTTGTAAACAAAATGATTTATTTTTAAAGGATTTTTACATTTTGTTTAAATAGTTTTTTAAAATTTGAGTGTGAGTTTCACAAGTTGCTTTGATTTGGCATGTACGGCGTAAAACAAAAGTACAATTTTTTTACACGAACTTTGCCAAAAACAGGAATTTGTAAATCAGACTAAAATAATTTTTATTTCAAGTGCAGGAACAGGTTATTATTTTTTAAGAATGTGTTTTATCGAAATGTATGCTTTTTTTCATCACTTTTCGTCTACATTAAACACACTTTTTAAGAAGACTAACATTTTATTAGATTTTGTTTCTTTTAGGACATGTTGAAAACATTAATGACAATGTTGGTTTTCTGTTGATCAATTATATTTCAGGGGTTACTAATTAAATTTGTCAGATCAATATTTTATTAAATTAGGGTTAATGTTGTGAATTATGTAGAAATGTAAGGAATAATAATCCAACAAAATATTCAGTTAAAATAAATGTCACTGATTAAAAGAGCAACGTTTAGCCTCCCGGGTTGTAACAATTTTTGAGTGAGAGAAAATATCTGATAGGATTAAATAAGCGCCTACCTTGAAACCGATAAATATTCACTTACATCGCCGTTGCCTATAATCCTTGAGATGAGAAGCTGAGTTAATAGCCACTCCTGCTTGAGTTATACAAAGCAGCATACCGAAACATTTCTATACCGAATAAATCCCCTATAATATGCATAAAATAGAAAGAAGTTCATGCGATAAATAAACTAGTGATCAATTTCTGAGAATAAAGAAAATTTTACTACTAAATTAGGATTAAATTAAATTGCAAATTCTTAAAATTCAACCCAAATTTAAATGGCCTTACCTTGTAATCATTGATTTATTTTCAAACGAATTTTACATTTTATAAAAAAAGGTTTCGTTAAAATTTGTGTGAAAGTTTCACAAACTGCTTTGATTTGGCATATACGAGGTGAAACAAAAGTATCATTTGTTTTACAAGAACTTTGCCAAAAGCAATTTAAAATTTTAGAATAAAATAATTTTTATTTTAAATGCAAAAATAAGTTATTATTTTTTATTTTACTTTACTTTATTAACGGAAAATCCCTAATTGATTTACAATTATAGATTATAATCTAAGAATAACTAAATATAAGTATATAAATAATTATAAAACCAGTAGATCACAGGGACAATCATTGCATTTTCAGTTTTTCAATGGCATTCCTAAATTTATTGAAACTGCAATGTAACTTAAAGTTATTATTATTGAACTCACGCTGCATTCATATAAGCGGGCAACACTTGCCATAATTTATTGAGTGATAAGGATATTGAGAAAAGATTAGTATTACGCGTACGGTGGCTGGTATTAAAATTAAGTGTGGATAAGAGTTATGGACAGTCGATGTTACCCGTTAAGAGTTTAAATATAAAACACATATCTAGGAGGAAGCGCCTAGATTGCAGGTTACGCATTCGCAACCTGTCCCGGATAAGACAATAATCAATATGATATTTCACACTACAGATCTTTAACTTAAACGCGCATGTACGTAAGAATCTTCTCTGTACATCCTCAATCTCATCCACGTGCACTTGGTAGTAAGGAAACCAAACACTACTAGCGTACTCTAAGGCTGATCTCACTAGCGAATAAAATAGTAACTTAAATGTAAGACACGAGAAATCCCTGCAATGTCTAGAAATAAATCCAAGATTTCTATAGCCTCTCTGAGTAATTGAAATTATGTGATCAATAAAGGAAAGTGAACTGTCCATTGTTACGCCCAAATCTTTAAATGAATCCACATTATCTAGAGCAATGTTATCAATAGAATATTACGCATAATTCTAAAAAAAGACTATTTAGACTAAGACCATTCAGTTCAGACCATAAAAATAGACCATCAACATCGTCCTGAAGGAGAAAGCAGTCGCCCGTGCACTGAATAGAGCGAAATATTTTTATATCATCTGCAAAAATGAGAAAATTTGAATTTACAATAAAGTTATTCAAGTCGTTAATAAATAATATAAAAAGTAAGGGTCCACAATGTGAGCCCTGAGGGACACCGGAATGTACTATTATCTCAAGTAAAATATAATTATTTATTCTAACGCTCTAGGTTCGCCCAGTCAGGAAACCGGAAATCAATTTCAGGATCTGACTCCCAAAGCTTTAAGCCGCTAGCTTCGCAACAAGCAACCCAGGGTTGATATCCTGTCGAACGCTTTGAGAAATCAGTATAAACCGTATCGACCTGAAGTTTATTCTCAAGGGCGTTCAACACATAATTTTGGTATGACAATAAATTTATAACTGCCAACCTGTTCCTATAGAAACCATGCTGCTGCTCAATAACCATCCGTCTACAGTGCCATGATAGATTGTATGTTACGAGAGAGTAAAATATTTTAGGTATAGTAGACTGTAGGCAAATACCCCTATAATTAGTTACATTAACCCGGTTACCACATTTAAAAACTGGCGTTATAAATGAATGCTTCCAAAATTGGGGAAAACACCATTCTTAAGAGATAAATTGAAAATCAATTGAAGCGGCCGACTCAAAGAGCATACGCAAGCCCTGAGCAACAACGTTGGAACTCCGTCGGGACCATAGGGACAGCTTGACTACTTACACTGCTCAATAGATTCAGAAATGTCCAAAACAGTTGTGTGTACTACTTAAATTCACAGAATCATTCAAATTTGCATAGTAATCAGGTATATCCAGATCACAGGCTTTATATACCGTAGAAAAAATGGCAGCAAATAATTATTATTATAATCAGTTTAGTTTCAGTAGTAAGTTCACAGAATCACTATAATTCTCACTATGTGAGTCATTAAAAAACATAATACTTGGATACCCACTGACTTTTTAGCATGATTTAGAAAACGCCCAAAGGATCTTGGATTATTTTGTAGGTCAGCTTCCAATGAATGCATGTATTGATCATAACACATCTTTATCAGAGTCTTATAGGTTTCCCGAACTGCTGAGAACTTTTCGTAATCCGAAATGTGTCCAGTCTCCTTAAAGAGCTTATTTTTTGGAATAACTAATTTCTTAAGTTTATGGTTGAACAAAATTGAAAATTTTGAGCTCCTAAAGCGCTTTAATGGAACAAAAATGGAAATAGCATGGTACAACACTGTATAAAACTAACTTATAACTAGATCAATGTTATATTTGTCTAAACAGGAATCCCAATCTACAAGAGATAGATAATTGTTAATGGGAAACATATCAGCATTTTTAAAATCGTAATACTTTTCATAGAGTTCAGTCTATTAGAACTGAGAAAATCACAACTATAGGCACGATGATGGTAACCGTCGGGAAGCAATAAATCGTCGGCGATTGTGAGTGCCTAATCAGGTACGTCAGAGAACCACAGATCAAAAGAAACGCCGTTTGAATTTGGAACATCAATTAGTTGATAAAAGTTAAGATATCCCATACTATTCCCCACAGTATGCGCGATGGACGTTACAGGTGCAACCACACGGGCGCTGTGAACTTCGTTGGACCATGTAGCCTCCGGTAAGTTCAAATCCCCATAGATCGCTAAAGAGCAGTCTGCATTATCACACTTTATTACAGTAGCTGTGCTGCAGAAAATTTCATAAGTTTCCTTGTTTTACCTGGGCGGAATATACACTGCTGAAAATTTCATAAGTTTCCTTGTTTGACCTGGGCGGAATATACACTGCTCCAAAGAAAATTTGTTCGTATCCATACTTAACTGAAACATAAAGCTGCTCAACACTAGTCATTAGAATTGTTATTTGTCTAGATTTAAACTTTCGCGATCAGGACACCGCTATCTCTGTGTTTAGTGCTGGTGTTCACATCTATATCAGTGCGGTAAGTCAAGTAGTTAGGTAGGTTCAACTCACCAGGCAGAACGTCATTGGAGAGCCAAGTTTCTATGATGATTATTACATCATACTTACATACACTAACAGCACGCTCAACTTTCTTCAGCTTGGTCCGCAATGACCAGATTATTGCTTTATAAGATAACTTTAAGTGGCCTGGCTTTGTTAGTACTGACGCGTCCAAGTTTAATAGATTTAAAACTCCAAAGTGTGACTCCAATCTTAGCTAAAATATCCTCGACCTGACCAGAGTCATGTTGAATTCTCATTTTCACTGGTCCAGCCGAACTTTCAGATAAATTATGTGTTATGGTGTGATTTGAACGCGCTGCTCTATCCTGCATTTCTAAAAAGACAGTCTCCGGCCCAGACGCTGTTTCAATTCCACAATTTGGATTTGGCCCTTCACTGGTTGGGGAGAATGTATTGACTACGAGACTGTTTCTCATAGAGTTAACACTCGCCCTCAGTTCATCGAGGACACGCTCAATATCCGAGATTTTCGGTTTACATTCCTTGATCTCAACCAACATAGATTGGATTACATTATTCTGATTGGCTATTATAGCTAACAATTAAGATAGAACTCGGAACACGTCGCACTGTGATCAAAAATTAGTGTCTAGCTTTCCAAAAATAAAAATAACTACTTAACCCAACTTTCTTTTCCTTGATACACTATACTAATAGATAATGTTTGAATATATATTTAACAATTTTAAAATATTATTGGCTTATTTACCTTTAATTTTTTACCCAAACTACTATCCCTCGTATATACCAGATCAAAGCACTTCTTAAAAATTAGATACACCTGCAAAGTGTTAAAAATCGTTTGCAAAGAAACTATTTTGTCAGCAAAGTGCAAAGTTCAGTATCCCAGGTTAGATTAATTTTTGAGTAGGAAGAGAAAATATCTCAATAGGTTGAAATAAGCACCTGCTTCTAAGCTGAGAAATATTGATTTTCATATACGTGACAGCTGCTTATAACCCTTCAGGTTACTTCATACTCAATACTATAATTTTGCTGTCTCGATTTATTTGCTCTTTTGGCAATTTCAACGGAACTTTATTATTTTAGGATGTGATATATTAAATTAGCTAATTAGTTTAGAAATGCTTTTTGAGCAGAAAATGATTACATTTTCTCAACAGATATTTATTAACCAGTAGTTATGAGCCATTCTAGCTTGAGTTATACAAAATAACATACTGAAAACTTTCTGAACTGAATAAGTCACCTGTAATACACAAGAATAGAAAGAAGTTCATGTAATAAGTAAAATACTGATTAATTCATATGAATATTTAAAATTTCACTACTTAATTACAGTGGAATTCAAGTACAGTTTGGTAAAATTCGTCTTTAATTTCAAACGGTTTTTTATATTTTGCAGGAGTATGTTTTGTTAAAACTTTTGTTTGAGTTTTGAGTAATTTTGATCTGATACGGCGTAAAATAAAAGCAACTTTACACAAACTTTGACGGTTTATTGGAGAACAAAATATTTTTTCAAATCTTTAAGATATAGTTTATTTCTTAAAAATTAATTTTTTCCTTAAAATTATGAATTTTTCTAATATTTTCCTGTCTACATTAAACACACTTTTTGAAAATACTAACTTTAGCTCCCTTAAACGCAAGTTGAAACCAGTGGCGGCTGTTCAGGTGAAGTAGGTGGAGTGCTACTTCACCAGGAAAAATAAGCAAGCAAACATCTAACTATATTTATTATATATCTCTTAAAATTTTAGTTTTTACATTCATTTATTCACCTAATTGGTAAAAAATAAACTGTACATCTCGAATAAATATTTTACTTGACCGTTGGCGGCATGTCTTTTTAAAACTTTCAATCTAACTTTATTATAACAACTATAACAGTGACGCAAACCGATTTGATTTTGCTGGAGGTGCTATGTTTAGTTTACGATTTTCCTACTATGTTGCCATGACAACGCGTATCCGATAACGTGGAGCCCAGCGCCATACAACGCTCTCGGTGAATTGCAGGCGCAGTACACTACCCCACGTGTCGTTCAGTTTGCGTTGGTTGTTTACTTTTATTTTCGCGGATTTCGCTGCAACCGGTGAGTTCCTTTGCAGTTAACTTGACTGTTTTGTGTAATTGTGATTGTTCAAGACTGGAATAAATTAAAAGAAGTCTTTGAATTTATTACAAACTGTGACAAATCTGATGAAAAATCAATACGACTTACGAAAGGATTTCTGATGAACGATTTTGAATTCACGTTTCTGGCATTAGTGTTTAATGACATTTTCACAATCACGGACATACTATTTGACGTTCTTCAAAAAAAAATTGCTTGACATTCATTTTTGCATATCCAATACGAAACGCTGTCGTGAGGAGCTCTGTAAAAAAAGAAATGAACATTTTTTTAATACCATGTTTGACAAAGCAAATTCTATTACAGAAATAAATCATTACAAACGTGAGCTTGCTAAGCTTCACCTGAAGAAATTAGGGCTAAGTATAGAACCCTTTTTTATGAAATATTGGACCATATTTTAACGGAAATGACACTAAGATTTCAAGACTGTGAAAAACTTACATTTTCATGTTTGGCTGGTTCTGCTAAATTTTCCGAATATAGTTAAAGTTTCCGACTGGCCCGTTTGAAAATTTGTTACAGTTATATGGGGAAATATTTTCAAAAAGTCAACGACTTAAAAATGAGCTTGGTCTTATTTTTGCCAATGAGAGTAATTGGAATATATCGCTGCAAGGGCAAGTGAAAAAAATTAGTAAAAATAAATATATTTTTACCGAAGCATATAACTTGTTTTCCCTTATTTTGACAATACCGTCGACAAGTGCTTCAGTGGAAAGAAGTTTTTCTTGCTTTGAATTTGTAATAACTTATTTAAGAAATACAATATCTCAAGAAAGACTTACTTCTCTTGGCAATATTTCAATTCAAAAGGAATTTCTGAAGTAGATTAGGGCAACTCATCCATTTTATTAAGATGTTATAAATAAATTTGCTGCTATGAAGGATAGGAGAATTGATTTAGTATGCAAAATTTAGGTAAGTCGTAAAAAAATATTCTACCCCCTCCACATATAAAAAAATTCTCGAAAAAAACTTATTGCGATATTTTCTTGCTTCATTTGCACTTCACTTACTTTTTCACCCGCGATCCGCCACTGGTTGAAACAAATTATTATAATTTTGGTTTTTCCAATCGGTCAATTTTACTTCAGTGGTTTACTAGTTAAATTTTTCAGATCCTAATTATAAATTTACTCTCTTAAATTAGGGTTAATCTTTTGAATTATGTAATAGATATTTTTATATTTTTTTGTTATTTTTGAGGAGAGGAGAGAGGGTCCTTTAGTTTTGTAATTTGTTTATCATTTTTTTACATATACACCTCTAGACTGTCTTAATTTTAATTACCTGATTACGTTTTTTCCTTATTAGTATTCTTTCGTAAACTGGGAAACCGAAATATTCATGAGGAATATAAAGTTTGGTAACTAGTTCTTCTCTCGTTACGAAATTTCCCTTTTGTTAGGAATAGTAAAGTGTGAGTGATGTGAACCATAGACATTTAGTCACATATTCGAGTTTAGTGCAAAATTTGAGGTAATTTGAATAAACTGTTTTTCAGGAAAATTTTTTTACATCGCTTACCTGTCGCATATCCAGCTGCATCCTCTTCTGATCCAAACTATAATTAAAATATCTCAGAAAATGTTCTGCACTAAATCGATGAAATTTTTATGAACCTCATAATATGGGTCCCAGATTTTAGAACAATACTCTAATATAGTTCTTACATATGATACAAAAGATACTACATTGCAGTTCAAGTTTCTGAAATATTTTGACATTCTCATCACCATTCCAGGCACACGATTTGCTTTACTAATCATGGTCGTACCTCTCTCTGAAATTAAGTGCTGTATCCAAAGAAATACCCAAGTCCTTGACTATAGTTACCCTGGCCATTGTATCATCCCCTATTTTATACAAATAATTTGTTACAATTTTCCTTCAAGAAAAACTTACTTTTTTCAGGAATAATTAGCACTTTGCAGACATTAATTTTAAATTATCTATGGCACATTACTCTATGAAAGTATTTTTCGAGCGTTTCGCAATCCTGCTCTGACTTTATACAACGATAGTTTAAATTGTCTGCAAAAAGTAAATAGTTAGAATCAAAACGCTGTCCTATATTGTTACCAAAAGTCTAGGACTCATATGTGATTCCTGAGGCACATCTGAAATCACGTTAAAACTATCTTACACATATGCTTTAACTCTAACTTGTAGGGTTCTCACTAAAATGAGATGACAACCACGACAAAAATGCTCCAGCCGTGTATTGCTATAAAATTTTTGTGGCAATACAATTTGATCTAAAAAATCAAAAACCTGTAAATATATTAAACCATCATCTAACGCCTTAACTATGAAATTGGTGTAATAAATAGGATTTGTTACTCCATTGGCAAAGACATGCTGATTACCAACAATGACATTTCTGAAGCAACCCTCCATCAGTGGCACAATCATCCTCTCCAACACTTTAGGCATGACAAACTGAAGGCAGATAGACCTGTAATTCTAAATATCATTAGTATTTTCATTCCTAAAAGTAGAGGTCACAACAGAATGTTTCCATTTATCTGGAAATACGCCCTTTAATATAAATTTATTAAAAATATTAAACAGAGGTTCATATAACGACACAGCACACTCTTTCAATAACAAGTAAGGAATCATACCGGAACCTGCTCCCTTTGCTTGCTCCACTACATTTATTCCTTATTGATACCAATATCTGCAGCAGGGCTATTAATTGTTTTATGTACAGCATTAAAGTGTGATGTAAACAACTCCGATACCTGCTGATCAACATCAATTGCCGGAGAGTTTTATTCCCGCTTGTTCTACTTAGGTTATTCCACTCTAGACACATAATCATTATAACATACTTGTGTTTCTTCTTTACATTATCTTTGTAAATTGTCGAAAATTATAAAATGATGATTGTTGTTTTTCTTGTATTTCTAAATTTTTAGCTACCACATTACCTTTTAACTCTGTAGAAAACTACACTGGAAAATTTGATTTTCTGACAAAGTAATCTAAATAATTTTCAGAAACTGGGAAAAGAAGGCGAATAAGTCTTCTGATTAATGCTCAAGAATAAGATAATAATGTTAGTTCTATATAGGTATTGTTGTATAGCCTATTAATTAGTTAAAACAACTGCAAAATCGAAAACCATTTTCTCTTGTCATTTAGAAATTATCGCAAAAATAGTCAGAGAGTGTAATTATTCGATATTGGCCTTTTATACATATCGAAATATTGCATTTATTTCTAAGAGGGTCATGGACGACTACGAAATAAAACAAACGATTACCAGCGCCATGTCCAATGTCAAAATTCTGCATGTCAGTTTATGATAAGTTCCTAATTGTACAGCTAGAGGGCGCATGAACTATGCTAATACACAAAATCATTATTTTCTACAAATATCTTCATGGCAATGTCAGAAATTACTTTTTTATTATCTCTGTACAATCTCCTATAAATGTTGTATCAAGTATTTTTTTCTAGTTACCATTGTAATGCCGTGAGGAAGTGTATCAATTGAAAATACTGAAAGAGCTCTAACTTCGGTTGGTGTTAACCGAATTTAACAAACTTTGGCTTGTTTTAAAGACATTTATATTCTCATTAAACATCATTATAAATGATCTTAAAATTAGTTGGTTCGTTGGATAAAAGAGGGCGCTTTGTTGGAAAAAATGTTCGATTTTTAAATTAAATTAAATCATCGATTCATCCATTTTACCAGCGGTTAGATAGCATATTAATTAGTAACAACAACTGAAAAACCAAAGACCGGTTTCTCTTATCGTTTAGGAATTATCGCAATTATAGTCAAAGAATGTAATTTTATATTGGTTTTTCCCTTTTACGACGCTTTTATTACCAATGCTATGAACAATTACGAAATAAAACAGAAAAACCAATAACACAATTATATTCGTGTGCCTAATTAAAAAAATACTAGCAATAATTCGTCGCTTGAAATGAAAAGATTTAGACGTCTTCTAGTTGAAAATACGACTGCTTTTATTTCAGCTTGTCTACTAGTCGGTCGAATTTTATAAACGGCCAGGCAAATGTACCTACTTCCCCTGCCAATCCACCGATCAGGAAAATTTTCATCAATAAAATCGCGTTCAAGACGTGAATAATGAGCGGGACATCCATCCAGCTGTAAGCACATGTTTCTTCTCACAAATAAAGGAACATTTTGTACTAATCTGGGTAATTCAAATTTTAAAAAATTAAGGTACGTTTTCCCTGTCAAAGTACCTTCAAAAATATACGGACCGATAATCAGTCCATTGATTATACCACACCAAATATTCCATCGATTTTGATTATCAACTTCACGCATCCGACGTGAATTGGTTTCTGACCAATAACGCATGTTGTGCAGGTTTACTCTACCAGTATTGGTAAATGACGCCTCATCCGTCTACAATATTTGACATAAAAACTGAGGATGACCTCTTATATCTTAAGACTTGAGGTAGTACTACATGGTAAGGATGTAATTTTTGATCCACAAGGATTCTTCTCACTGTACCGTGAGAAAGGCCTAAACCTGTCACAATTTCTTTTATGCTAATCTGGGTTTCTGCGTGAACATATACTAATACATTGATACCTGAGGCCTGTGTCCTTTCAAAACGGCGTCTTCTTAACGTGGGAACTGGCTAAACACGACCATGTCGTCTCAAGCGGTGAACTAGACGCACAAATACTTTTCTCGAATAGGGAATTATATCAGGATAGCACATAGCGTACTCCCTCGAAGCCAAAACTGCGTTCCCAAACGACTGAAAGTAAATGGCTAACATATTGTATGCTTCGTCATTTGTAATAGGCATTTTTACTACAATCAATTATTTCACAAAAATATTCTTAGTTGTCACAGTATCAGAAACTGACATGCAGAATTTTAAACAGACATGGGGCTGGTAATCTTTTGTTTTATTTCGTAGTCGTCCATCGTTGGTAATAAATGCAACATTTCGATATGTATAAAAAGGCCAATACGCAATAATTACACTCTCTCACTATTTTTGCGATAATTTCTAAATGACAAGAGAAAATGGTTTTCGGTTTTTGCAGTTGTTTTAACTAATTAATAGGCTATAAAACCGCGATAAAATCGATAAATGGTTGCATTTAATTTTTTAATGTTAATAAGTTAGAACATTTTTTCCAAGAAAGCGCCCTCTTTTAGCAAACGGACGAACTAATTTTAAGATCATTTATTGGTTTAATGAGGATAAAAATGCCTTTAAAACAAGCCATAGTTTATTAAATTTGGTTAACGCGAACCGAAGTTGTAGCTCTTTCAGTATTTTCAATTTTTACACTTCCCCACGCCGCCATAGTAACTAGAAAAAAATACTTAATACAACATTTATAGAAGATTGTGTAGAGATAATAAAAAAAGTAATTTCTGACCTACACTGTCTTGAAGATATTTGTTGAAAATAACGATTTTGTATATTAGCATAGCGCCTTCGACTCTTAGCGGTACAATTAGGAAATTTTGTAGTGAATTCTTATAGTCATATTTGTATTTGTATAAATATATATATATATATATATATATATATATATATATATATATATATATATATATCACTTTTTAAAAATGAGAATATAAATTCTTATACAAATAAATATAATTTTCCCTATTTCTTGTTTTACGCCACTGCATCTTACAATATGAAAAATGAGTTTTTTTATTATCAGAAAACTCCAAAAACTCGCACGAAATGTTTGGAAACTCGCTCTTTTTCAATCAATCAATAAAACGCCCCGGTCTTAATCAGAACCGACGCTATCAAGGTTGAACGTCTGTTATTTTCGGGTAAATTTTATTGAGCATTAAGATTTAGTGTCTAGTCTTTGCTTTCTTGATTTTCTCCATTCGCAATGAAGAAAAATGTTATGTTTATTTTTTATCACAATACTTATATAGAATTAACATTATTATCTTATTCTTGAGCACTAACCAGACAAGAATTATTCGACTTTTTTTCTCAATTTCTGAAAATTATTTAGATTACTCTGCCAGTAAATCAAATTTTTCAGTATGGTTTTCTACCGAGTTGAAAGATAATGTGGTAGCTAAAAATGTACCCTTCAGAAATACAAGAAAAACAACAACCATCATCATTATACAGGGTGGTGCAACCAAGATGGGGTGGACGATTGTGGGCAAACGGAGAGGAATTTGAAAAAACATTTTTGGGATATGATTGATAGTCAAAAACGCTGTGTTTTAAAATTATACCCATTATACAGGGTGGTCTGAAAAGTTCGTGGTGAACCAAACTTGTGTTTTTTTAAATGGGACACCCGGTATATTATTATATGAAGCTTGTGCAAGTTTATTAGAGAGGTTTCAAGAAACAAGCAATGTTGCTTTTAAGAAACGTAAAGTAATTAATAAACCAGTTACCAATGAAGATATTGCTTTGACAGTGTTATTAACAGTGCAAGAAAATCCACACACAAGTACCAGGGAAATTGAGAGAGCTACTGATATTGAACGCACTAGTATTAAACGGATTCTGAAACAACATAAATATCATGCCTACCACATTGAATTACACCAAGAACTGTATGATCGCGATTACGTCCAACGACAAGAGTTTTCAATTTGGTTTTTAAATACAATTTGGGATAATCCAGGTTTTGTAGATAGGGAGCTGTTTTCAGATGAAGCAACTTTTAAAAGCAACGGTTTGGTTAACAAACATAATATGCACTATTATTCAACCGAAAATCCACATTGGATTCATCAGGTGGACCATCAAAATAAATGGTCAATTAATGTTTGGGGAGGTATAATTGTTCTCATGTTAATAGGACCATATTTCTTTGAAGAGCATTTAACGGGAGAAGTCTATTTAAATTTTTTGAGAAATGAGTTGCTCCTATTGCTCGAAGACTTACCTTTAATGTTAAGAAATTCCTTATGATTCCAACATGATGGAGCACACCCCGCATTACCATAGGCATGTAAGACATTTTCTCAATAATTGGAAAGGACGCATTGGATTGGGCGAGGTGGACCAGTTAAGTGGCCTGCGAGGTCACCCGATTTAACGCCACTAGATTTCTTTTTATGGGGACATGTTAAAGAAGAAGTTTATAAAGAGGTTCCAACCACAGTGGAAGATATGAAGTTGAGAATAATAAGCAGTTTTCGCAACATTTCAAACCTGACTTTGAGAAAAGTGAAACTTTCATTTATGGATAGACTCGAAATGTGCCATCAGCAAAACGGTGGTTTAGTTGAACACCTTTTATAAGTTTTAATTACATTGTTTTTGTTGATTTATATTAAATTTATTTTTTTTTGTAAAAAAAGATCTGTTATTAATACTGTCAAAGCATTATCTTCATTGGTAACTGGTTTATTAATTACTTTACATTTTTTTGAAAGCAACATTTCCTGTTTCTTGAAATCTCTATGATAAACTTGCAAAAGCTTCTATCTTGTTTTTATTTCGGCATCGCATCATCAAAGAACAATATTTATTTATTTACTGATGACTATATTCTGACACTTTGCTGTTTTGACAGGACTGTCAATCTTTTGTTCAATTTATGATGATATCATGGCCTCCTAATATTAAATTGTCAATTTTAACAACGTGAATTCAGAGTAATTCGTGTTAAAATGAAGAAATTTTGATTTCACAGCTAATTTACTGAAAAACTGTTGGTCAGAAAGGTATTAAATATGGTATTTTCTGAAAGCTAGTAATGTTATCTTTAACATGAAAGTAAAATATACAGGGTGTTCCATTTAAAAAAATTCAATCCAAGGTAAATTTGCAAAACTTGACCACCCTATATAACAGTGAATAATTTTGAACGACTTACAAGCGATTATTGTAGCCCTAGATACAATACATTTTATAGAATTATGGCCGGAGTATAACCCTTTTTTCCAATTTAACCTCGTCCCATTCCCTTGATATAAATTTTAGACCCAACTAACCTTATATCAAAATGATCGCAACGAATAGGAGAATCAACTAAAATAATAATATACCGGGTATCCCATTTAAAAAAACACAAGTTTGATTCACCACGAACTTTTCAGACCACCCTGTATAATGGGTATAATTTTAAAACACAGCGTTCTTGACTATCAATCATATCCCAATTTTTTTTTCAAATTCCTCTCCGTTTGCCCACAATCGTCCACCCCATCTTGGTTGCACCACCCAGTATAATTATCAAGAGTTAACAAAGGGAATGTAAAGAATCTAGAAACTGTGTTATAATGATTATGTGTCTAGAGTGGAACAACAATAGGTCTGAATTGTTAGAAATTTTGGAAGTGCTAGAAACAGAATAAGCGGGAAGATTACTCTCTGGCAATTGATGTTTTTGGGAAATCAGCAGGTAGTGGAGCTGTGTACTTCACACTTGATTCTGTACGTACAAAAAATTAATAGCACTGCTGCAGATGTAGTTAAATATAATTTTGAAAGTTTATTAAAGGTGTTATTGTGTTTAAACATTAAAAAGGGAGGAGGTCCCGATAAGATTCCTTACTTGTCATTGAGAGAGTGTGCTGTGTCGTTGTGTAAACCTGTGTTTAATATCTTCAAAGAATCTATATTGCAGGGCGTATTTCCAGATAAGTGGAAACATTCTTTTGTGTCCCCTATTTTTAGGAATGAAAGTACTAATGATATTAAGAATTACAGGCCTATCTGCCTTCAGTTTGTCATGCCTAAAGTGTTGGAGAAGATGATTCTGCCACTGATTGAGGGTTCCTTTAGAAATGTCATTATTGGGAATCAGCATGGCTTTGCGAATGGACGTTCGGCAGTAACAAATCTTTTTTTATTACACCAATTTTATAGCTAAGGCGTTAGATGATGGTTCATTATTGTTCTTTTAGATCAAACTGTATTGCTACAAAAGATTTCTAGCAATACACGGCTGGAGCATTTTTAACATTGCTGGAGCATTTTGATATTGGCTGTCATCTTATTTGATGTGAAAGCGTACAAGTTAGAGTTAAAGGATATGTGTAAGATAGTTTTATGTGATTTCGGGTGTGCCTCAGGGATAGCATCTAGGTCTTATGTTTATTTTTACTTTTGGTAAACGATATAGGACAGCATTTTAATTTTAATTATTTACTTTTTGGAGATAATTTGAAAAATTATCGTTGTTTAAAGGCAGAGGAGTGATGTGGCATAGATAATTTAAATTTAAGTTCTGCAAAGTGCTCACGTATAGTTTTTTCTTGAGGGAAAATTGTAACAAATTATTCGTATAAAATGGGGGATGATACAATAACCAGGGTAACTATGGTCAAGGACTTGTGTATTTGTTTGGATAGTGCACTTAATTTCAGAGACCAGTACGACCATGATTAATAGAGCAAATCGTGTGCCGGAATGGCGATGAGAATGCCAAGATATTCCAGAAACCTGAACTGCATGTGTAAGATCCATAATGTATATGGTTCTTGAATCTGCGACCCATATTATAACGGACCCACAACTTCCCTCGTACGAAATATCACTACTTATAATAAACAGTGCATATATATGTACATACATACATATATATATATATATATATATATATATATATATATATATATATATATATATATATATATACGTTTTCGCCAAAGCCACATTTGGCATTTTCGAAGGTCTTTCTTTCTCGCGTCCGAATAGAGACCGAGTTTATATATATATATATATATATATATATATATATATATATATATATATATATATATATATATATATATATATATATATATATATATATATATATATATATATATATATATATATATATATATATATATATATATATATATATATATATATATATATATATATATATATATATATATATATATATATATATATATATATATATATATATATATATATATATATATATATATATATATATATATATATATATATATATATATATATATACTGTTCTTAAACCATACTTTATACTAAAAGTTTTTATTTTTCTTGAGTATAGGTTTAATAATTGGAACTAGCTCGACGTTTCGCTTCTTGTTTGAAGCATTTTCAATAGCATTTTATTGCATGTCTAAAAAATATACATAATACATGGGTTAGTACTTTTCAACAAACATACGCAAATATTTAACATGTACTATACGTAACAAAACAAACAGTCATAATACTTAACTATTGAACAATTAATTAAAATATTTTTGTCCTAACAACATTTAATAAAAAAACTATGGCGCAAATTATTAAAATAAATTTTATATGTACCTTACCTTGGAAACGACAATATTATTTTAGTAATAATTTTGATGTTCTGAACGTTTTAACCGATGGGTGAGATCTATATAAATTCCGTAATTATAAAAACCATTATTTTGATTTTTTTTATCTTATTAAAAACCTATGTATTTTGGTATACAGTGGATGGCTGAAAACGTGTATAATTGTTTATTTACCGGTGTTATTTAAATTGAATTTTAGTGTTTTGAAATCATTATATTATTTTAGGTTATTTTTTTATTATTAAATTTAATTATTATTTGATTAGGTTGTGATAAATTTGACTTAGATTTTGTATGTCCTTTTTATCATTTACTGCATCTTTCTCTATATAAATCATTTTTTTTATTTGCCAATTTATGATAATTGCTGTCTCGACTTAAAATTTTTGTTTCGGATAAGTTGAATTCATGTTTTTCACTTTTTTCGTGTTTATGTAAGGCCGTTGAAGCGTTCTTTGCATATTTATGGCCGTTTAACCAATTTTCTAAGTATTGTGTGGTCATACCTATATACTTTTTAGGACAATTTATGCAAGGCACAGAATAAATTAAATTTGTTAATAAATTATGTGATTTGTAACATATAATTATGTCATATTTGGATAAACTGTGTTTTAATTTTTCTGAGAAACCATCTGTGTATGACATTGATATGTATTTAGTGTTGTTTGTGATGTTGTGTTTGTTATTCTGTTTCTGGCTATTATAGAATTTATATGTCCGTTGTTTAAAATTTCGTTTAATTTGTTTTATAGGAAAATGGTTTTTTTCTAGGATGTCTTGAACTTTTCTTAGAATATCTAGTCTAAATTCTGAAGAAGTGAGAGCAATAGCCCGATCAGTGAGCCCAATTATAACGCTGTTTTTTTGGCTGTGGTTGGTGGGAATTAAAATTTAGGTATCGACCTGACCAAGTTTCCTTTGTGTACCATTTTGTTTTAATGTTATTTTTGTCCCTAATCAATGTTAAATCGAAAAAATTAATTTCATTATTTTTTTCTAATTCAAAATAAATTGAAGTTTTAAATGAAAGCTATCAGATCGGGCTATTGCTCTCAATTTAGACCCAATATTCTAAGAAATGTTCAAGACATCCTAGAAAAAAACCATTTTCCTATAAAACAAATTAAACGAATTTTTAAGCAACGGACATATACATTCTATAAGAGCCAGAAAATATATATATATATATATATATATATATATATATATATATATATATATATATATATATATATATATATATATATATATATATATATATATATATATATATATATATATATATATATATATATATATATATATATATATATATATATATATATATATATATATATATATATATATATATATATATATATATATATATATATATATATATATATATATATATATATATATATATATATATATATATATATATATATATATATAGCGGAGTAGTGGGTTTTGTGATTCAATTTTGTGCCTTTGCCCTACACGGGGCTCGCTAGTCTATAGCGGCCTGATGAGCTCTAATAAGAGCGAAATCGCGATCGTCGTTTGACTAAAACGGATCATTGTGTCTGCTGTGATGCAGAACATGTTCCAAACAAGGATCATTTTCTTGTTATGACGTTGGTGTAAGTGGAACGAAAACATACTATCATTTAATACTCCCAACGAAAGCCAGGAGTCACAATGTAATTCAACGCCGGTCGTGGTATTAGCCAGCGGAGTAGTTGTTTTTGTGATTCAATTTTGTGCCTTTGCCCTACACGGGGCTCGCTAGTCTATGGCGGCCTGATGAGCTCTAATAAGAGCGAAATCGCGATCGTCGTTTGACTAAAATGGATCATTGTGTCTGCTGTGATGCAGAACATGTTCCAAACAAGGATCATTTTCTTGTTATGACGTTGGTGTAAGTGGAACGAAAACATACTATCATATATATATATATATATATATATATATATATATATATATATATATATATATATATACATATATAAGATATTGGTAATACCTTTGAACAAATCCTATAAATTGTAATTTATTTCAGTCTTTATATAAGTTTTAAATCAATGTATTATTTTTATTACAATATTTAGGTAGTCGACAGAAAAAAAAATTGTCTTTGATTATTTATCTCCGTAAAAAAAAGTTTATTCCAGGAAATGAAATTTTACCAAATATTTAAACATTTTATTAGCCCATTTTGTTTTCACGTCACAGATCCAAGACAATCTAATTGCTGTTCCCCAGTGTAATCTATAAACCACCTAGAAAAAATAATTTCATACTGAAGTTTCTCAAAAACTAGACCACTTCGAAGAAAAAAACGAAAAGCTTGGTAAAAAGCAGACATTTCAAGCTTTTCCGTGATACTAATTATAAAGCGATATGATAATTTCTGACGTTTTGTTTGTGTTTGACCAGGAGATTCCCGAAAAATCCGGGAAATTACTAAAAGCAAATTAATCAAAGGTAATGATTATTTACCACATAAATAAAGCGGGTTATGTAATGTAAGTATTAGTCTATATCCACTAAGGAAGATAATGCCATATGAATAACATGAACAAATATTTATAATATTATAAAAAGGCGATTAAATCTGTAAAACTGTAAGGATATTAGACAAAAAAAATTTGTAACCATGGACTTTCCTTTCAAATCCATTTTATATGCTTAAAAAATAATAATCCTTTCGTGTAAATTTAGTCCACAGAAGTGACGATCATTTTTAAATTTTATAGAAATTTAAACTGTAAAATTTGGGTGTCCATTTTAGACGTGTGTCCCGTTGTAAAAGTTGGTTTGATGCTAAAACATGCTTTTGAATATAGGCCGCCCAATAAAGGTAATAATAAAAAAAGAAAATATAATGGCATGTCCGAATTATAGTTCGGGGTATATTTCTTGCCAAAACCAAAACAAAACCCACTATAAATTACTATTATACTGCGCGATTGCAGTCTTATTCCGTTACATGTATTAGCGAAACCCTTATATTTCCTAGGTAGAGCTCACATAGTCTTTCTGCTTAATTTGCGAGAAACCTCGGTCTAAATCACCTGGAAAAATGACCTCCCGGGTACGCCATTATTTCTCGCAATTGCAGCCGAATCTCTATGCACCTTCTTCTGAGGCATCCTTGAGAATGTATTAAACAAAGAAGATTAATTTTGCTCTTCTGTGTCGAGAAATTAGCATAGAGTATACAAGGTAATAAATAATATCCTTTACCGGCCAGCAGAAGTGCTTTTGATAGAAAACATTACCACTGCTTTTGAGGTAAAGGGATAATTGGTTTTTTCAGTAATAATTTTTTAAAGCTTCCCTAGGCCGCCATCTTGACGCGCCATATTGATTTTTATCAAATTATTATAAAGACATCCCAATGTGGTATTAATTTTTGACCAAAATTTGAAGTAGGTCGGATAAGAAGTTTTTAAACTCTGGCGCAAACTGACAGACAAATAGATAAACCGACTGAATTGATAAAACATAATATTCGATATTTAGGCACGCTAAAACATGAAGATGTGCAGGAGGGTGAACTTTTCACTATTAGAAACATTTTATTTGGGCGCCATTTTGTTCCGTCATCTTGAATTCGTACCACAATTATACCAGTTAATTCCTACGTGGTACTTGTGCAAAATTTGAGGTAAATTGATAAATAGTTCTTTAGTAATATTTTTAAATATTTTATCTCTATATCACAATTAATCATTGCATACATTTTTTGAAATCATCCATTTAGCAGTTTTTCAGGCAGGATTTTTAAATATTTTATTAGGCCGCCATTTTGTTTCGCCGTCTTGGATTCTGAAAGACTGTTGGATCATTTTTTTCACGATTACAATACTTTCCTTTTACGAGGAAGAGCAATATTAAAAACATAATTAGCACC
>JAUTXW010004369.1:0-76266 GCA_030620095.1 Kuschelorhynchus macadamiae
TTCATGCTCATTTGGTAATCATTTAGATACACTCTATCACCTATTATATAAGTCCCCTTTAGACTAGACGTTTTCTTGACAGGTGTTAAAATATAGTTTCAACTAAATTTGTTAAGTAAATGTTACATGGAACTTTAAAAATCTTATGTAAAAATGTTAATCAATTTAGAAGTTATGGAGAAATATTTTTTTACAGATGTCAAATTTTTTCTTAATTTAAATTAGGTCATTAAAACTACTTTGAAGCCTTAAACCCGTATTTAAAAATTTAAGACAGTTCCGAAACAATTGGAAAATATATTTTTAATGACAGATGTCAAAAAACTTTTTTATAAATTAGATCAATAAAAGTTACATGGAACTGTGAAAGCCGTATTTAAAAATTTTAAGCAAATCAACGAACATAAACAAGACAATAAGAATCACTCTGCTTAACGAATTAAATCATTCCTCCTTCGCCCCGTCTTATGACTAGCCGGTTTTCAGATGGTGGACTTTGGCCTGCTGCGCGATTGCACAACGAAACGATTTTATACTGAGTTTGCCAATTTTGTGTGTGTCTTATATTTCGGTGATTAAGTGCTTCTGGATTTTACATTTTTATTACATAATTTGTGTAGATTTTAGGATTAAATGATATGTGTCTGGAGATTTTATTTAAACATCGTAATGAGAAATTATTGTGGCAATGCGAAAAATCCCACGGTCATAGAGTTTTACCAAGCATTTAACAAACTGTTTGCTTAAACATATTTTAAACAAGTAGGAGAATTATTACGACCGAATAATTTTGACACTGTATCTTTTCCGTTACCCTATTACTTAATATTTGATCGGATTACTATAACATTTGAAAAAAATAGATGGCATCAGCCCATAAAGGCATACGCTCGTTAGATACTTTATATTACAAAAATTATATGTAATATAAAGTACCTAAAAACTAATGAACACAAATATTCGGAGGTATGGTTGAGGTATGAGGTTATTGGTTTAAAAATCCGAGTCGAAGGCGAGGATTTCTTCACTGGTGCGAATGCTGCTTATTAAAGAAAATAGAAACGGGTATTCCAATTTTACCATAAAAAATATTAGATGCACTAATGATATTTGGTAAGATTATTTCCTGAGTTCAATAAATAATATTTAATAAAACAATATATTTTTTTAAAACAGTAAAAACAATAATTATTAAACTAAAAAACATAATATAATTACTTCATACGCATTTCAACTTACCTTGTCAAACTTGAATGATATTTCTCCAGTTTTTTTTTCGGAAAAATTGCCTTCAGCTATGTTAGGCAATTTTTCCACGTGAAAATCAAATATGCCGTAAAAATTCTTGTAAGTGATTGATAAGAAATAATGAAACAAACAAACAAAAGTATGCTTTATTGTCGCAGGAAAATTGTTATAATTTTATGAACAAAGCGAAATTTACCTTAAAACAAAAAAAAACAAAACAATGAAAAAACGAAATATTAAAAGAAAAAAAAACAAATTTTTCGATAGGACAATACAAATACATAAATTATAAATATAACATTCATTATATTCGTTACATTGCCGTAAAGTGGTTAATGAATCCAAGTGACCTTAACAAAAGAAAATAACAATACATATGCAAGGTGAATAATTTCGATAACATTGAAATTAAAATTACACGACCTTAAACTCTGTTTTGTTATCGTTATACAAGCAAAATAAGTCAAGTTAAACAAAAAATGTATTGAACTAATATAGTAATTATAGTGTATTAGAAAAAAAAGAAAATGTATAACTTTAATCTAACATGTAACCAAAATAATTAATGTTAACGGACAGACAGTTCATTCCTTATAAAATATTTTCGAATGCTATGCTAGCGGCTGGGACATAACACAAACAAAAAAATTTAGGTAAACACGCAAATAAAGAACATTTTATTGAGACTTATTCATTATAAAAATCATTAACGCAGTAAAAAGATCTTTCAAAGTGCAACATAGGGATTGGTTTTAAATTTTCTGGAAGATGATTGTAAAGTTTTATGGCGTTGTAAATAATTGATTTTTTTATAAATTCTGTGAAAAGAATGGGAAGATATACGTCATGTCTAAAGTTTCTGGTAAGATATAACTGTTGTGGCCTTCCCAGGGATGTGTTTATATGTTTTCTCATCAAACAGACGGGCTGTAAAATAAATAATGCAGGAACTGTTAATATTTCACGTTTTTTGAAATAGTATTGGAAGTGAGCTCTATTATATAGGCCAAACAAATAGCAAATTGCTCTCTTTTGAAGCCTAAAAATACTAAGAAATTGCTCGGCGGTGCAGCAGCCCTAAAGGGGAGATGTGATTCCAATAGAGAGAAATAAGTAAGTCTTGCAGAAGACACGAAACTAATCGAATGTCAAAGACAATGTAAAGACGTTGTATCAAAATCACTCCATGTTATACTTGTTACTAACTAATTTAAAGAAATACCATGGATTCTATAAAAATTTAGCTTGCTTATCAAAATTTCATGACTAACACAGTCAAAATCTTTTGCATATTCACAAAAAACTGAGGCGGTGGGGTGGTTGTTATTGAGAGATAAGTAGACGTCGTTAAGCAACGAGAACATGGCGTCACAGGTGCACTTGTTGGGTAAAAATGCGAACTGATCCGGAGATATCTGATGTTTAAGGAAAAATGGCATAAGGCGATTCTTCAGTAACTTTTCAATGATTTTTGATAGCACAGATTTGGTAGTAGAGCAATTGGGCGATAATTGGAAGAGTTAGTTCTTTCGCCGCCTTTATGCAGAAGAATAATTATAGCTGTTTTAGGGCAGTCAGGGAATATACCTTTTATAAGGGATTCATTTATTAGTGCTGTAAAGGCCTCTATGACTAGGAGCGGCCGGTTCAGTAATATTTTAATTGATAGGCCATCAGTGCTACACGTAGATTTGCTTGTGATGTTATTCATTTCTTTCAATAGTTCAATGCTGCTAATAGGGCTTAAAAAAAGGCCATTAGGGATATTTTTCGATGGAGGGAGAAAGGAAAGACGGATATTTTTGCTTACATTAATAAAATAATCATTTAGGTCATTTAGCCTTGGCAAGTTCTGAGTCACAAGTTTTAATTTGTTTGTGAGGTCATTGATAATGAACCAGGTTTCCTTAAAAACGATTTTAGACTTTGTTAGATGTTTTTGATAGCATATTTTTTTGCTAACTTGATTAATTTAATATAGATCGAGATGGCGAGGTCTCTAATAATATAAAAATCTGCAGTATGAGTGTGACCGAACAAACTTAAATTAACAATATAATTGATATTTATTTTCCATATCCATATATCATTTTATTTTGGTCTTAATTTATTATTTAAGCTTTTATCACAATTTGTATTAAAAAAAGGAAATATAACGGTTTGATTTTATTGGTAGTATAAAATAAAACAAACCTATATATCTTCTTATACTATTTTTATATATTACACATTGCAGAATAGTCATAGTGCTTTGAATCATAACATCAAGATCTTTTTTTTTTTCGACAACGCCTGCATGAAAAACTAAAACTAAAATTTTAAACAGTTCAAAAGTTATGAAGAAAAAACAATTTTTTAACAAATTACATGGTACGTAAAAACCGTAGAAGTTTAAAAGTTATAAGGAAAAACAATTTTTATTTGCAGCTGTCAAAATATTTTTTTTAATAAATTACGCCACTGAATGTTACATGTAACTACCAAAACCGTAATTAAAAATATTATGTAGTTAAGAAGCTACGAAAAGGAAATATAAATAACACCACTAAGTTACTTGGGACTGTAAAAACAGTACTTCAAAATTTTAAGTAGTATAGAAATTATGCGAAAAAAAAACTACTTTTGGGCCAGCCATATTTTCATCCATTTTGGACGTAAAAAGCTTTGAAACAAAAAAAATATCGAGGTGCGGTTTTCGATGAACATTTTTAATTTGCCGAAAGGTTTGTTTGAAGAATATGTCATTTTATTTTTACAACCAAAAGTACCGAAAACAAAATGAATGACTTTCAGGTATAGGGCAACTTTTTTAATTTTAAATGGAACATCCTGTATATCTCTTCAAAATCAAAAAACTTAGTCCTTCCCCTTTTAAAAAATTTAATACAAGCTATAGTTACTGGCAGAATGGTGGATTTATTAAGCTCCAAAGAAGATACTGCATGTCTATAAGAATTTTACTGTTAACGTTATTTTCTTTTTTTGAAAAGTCGCCTATAGAAACAAATTCATATTGTTCCAAAGTCGATCATTTTGACGTATTCTTTTGAAAAAGAAAACGGTGCAAAATAAAAAAAACAAAAAAAAAATAAAATATATTAAACAAGACATTAACACCCGGATTCACTAAAGAGGTTTAAAAGTTATAGGTTTAAGATGACATTTTTAACAATTGAACAAATGATTTTTCTGAATGGCATAATTACAAAATGACAGTGACATAAGTGAAACATAACTGGTGAACTAAGAGTTTGAAGTGCCATGGCAACTAGACCTGGTTTAACTCTTAAACTTTTATAGTGAATACATGTGTTAATGTTATGGAAAAAGGTGTAATAATCACCAGCCATTAAATCTTAATACTAAAGTGAAAACTTGTTATAAATACATTTCTACTGCAAATGTTGGAATTGTCCTTCTTCCGACTTCAATACATCTATTTAAGTTGTAACGAAGCTTCTAAAATTATTTCAAGTATAATTGAATAGTCGTTGTAACTTTCTTAATTTCTGAATACGGTTCTTTTTCGTACTTGGCCCATAAAATATATACATTTTGACTTTGATTTATTTTTCGTCGCGAAAACATCGGGAAATCCTTGATTTTCATTTTCCAAACTCCGCTGATTTATTATATCAGAGCTCACTGTAGAAAACCAACGCCCGCCAGCTTAATTTTACGACGCGAGACTGTTCTATATGGTGGTATTTTATTTTTGAAAAATTAATATATTTAAGTCCTGTAGCCGTGGGTAAATTATTAAGAACCGACCTGCGGTCGTATTCAGACTCAAAGTCTCCATCGCAGATGGAAACCAGGTTGATTTTCTCTTCCGCGGATTGATTCCGTCTGAGATTAGAAAAATCAAAATCGAACAAGGAAACCGGAGACTGAAGGTCTCTGTTTGGTTTCCTGAATTCTAGATAACTATTTTCGAAGAATGCGTGCAGAGAACGACGCAGTAGGCAAGCTGTGTCGAGCAATCAATTGTACCCAGGGACTGTATGCGATAAGCCCTCCACTCAGCCGAGGAACTAGGGACTTTGTATTCCGCTCGCCAAATAAATGAGCAAGCTTTTGGTCAGAAATTTGGACGGGGTGGCTGGGCTTTGAGATTTCTGACATACCTTTCGTAGGAACTATTCCAGAAGGTATGCAATTTGAAATTTTTTTAAATTCATTGTCTAAATAAATTAGACAAAATAACTTAAGTAGCAACGAGAGTCAGTCGCACCGCTAAGTCGGGTTTAGCTTAATCTAGAATGCTACCAGGTGGATACCTAATCTTTAGCCTAATTACAAAATTTTTAAAAAACCTTAATGATTTTTATTTACTTATGATCCGTGGGCCTTGTGTAGCTTTACTAAGTCCGTACACTGTTACTAAATATTTCACTGTTTGAAGTCAAGTCGTTTTAAACGTTCAAGAAAATCACTGTTCAGTATTACGTACTAACTCTGTAAAAAGTTTGTTTCCAAGTAATCTCCATAAACTGCTTGGAAACTTTTTTCAGTTTTTTCAAAAAAAAAAATCAAAGTTTTCAAAAATCAGAAGTTAGCAAATCACTCATATTTAAATAACTGGAAAAGTCTCTTGTCCAAAAATATGCAAAGTCCTTTGGACGTAAATCAAAATTTACAACATTATCTTAAAAGGTAAAAACTAACTAGAAAGAACTAATAAATATCTTTTTCACTAGGAAGAATAAAATGTATGTATGAATAATTAAAACAGCAAAGTTAGGCACGGTGAATTCTAATTGCCCCTATAATTAACGATTCAGGAGAGATCGAAAAATTCGGCGGCCGACGTGCCAGAAAGTCTCTGAAGATAGAGTTTAAGTTTTATGAGAAGGGTTTCACCAAGCGTACTTAAAACTACACCCTAATCTAGCTTAAAAAAATGAAAGTTTATTTTTACAACAACAATTAATAGTAGAGAGAGCATGCGGTTTCTGAAAAGTAGTGGGGGGGCACCACTACTCCTGACCTTGAGATTAAGCCCCGCCCCATGACCATGAGATTAAGCTCCTCCCCCATGACCTTGGAGAGTTAAGCTCCGCCCCATGACCAATGAGATTAAGTTCCGCCCCATGACCATGAGGTTAAGCCCCGCCCCACGACCTTGGAGAATTTTACCACGTTTTCATATTTGTCCTTGAAGTGACGTCATATGACCTTGAGCGTACGTGTTTACATCAGTTGGCCTTGGGGTGAGACGTTTTCATGTTTGTCCTTGAAGTGACGTCATATGACCTTGAGCGCACGTTATTGTTTGGCCTTGGGGGCGTGTGACGACAGATGGCCTCGAGTGTTAACTATTAAAACCAAATGATATTTAAATAAACAACGTTTAGAAATATTTATTTAATTTGGTATTAATTACAATTTTTAAATTTGTGTGTTTAAAATTAAATGTACCAAGCAATAGCAGATCAATATTTAAATTTGAGTGTTTAGAATAAACAAAGGGGGTATGTGACGTCATTTGCAGTAGATAGGTATCTTTTTTAAAAGGCGTGTTGATTAATATGGCGTATTGGATTTAAGCTTACGCCGGACGGTCAATATGACATGCAGGGATTGGGTGTTTGGGTTAATGTGGAAAAAAGGTTAAATTATGCCCAAAAACCAGAAAACATCATTTTCGTATAAAATTCACGAATCCTATTGCAGTAGATAGGCTAAAATATGATATGCAGGGCTTGGGTGTTTGGGTTAATTGCCCCGCCCACATAACCTTGGGTCTGTTTGACCTTGAAACATTTTGAAGGTCAAATTGGGTTGGGTTTATTTGCCCTTGAAAATTTTTCCTGACCTTGAGAGCCCAGGTGTGCTTGTGTGTGTGTAGTTTGACCTTGAGGCGATGTGACGTCATATGACCTTGAGCGCGCATCATACTTTTTCGATATTTGTCCATGACCTTGAGAGCCCAGGTGTGTTTCACATTATTTTACAAATCAGAAATGTCTAACGAAAAACCTTGGGTCTATTTGACCTTGAAACATTTTGAAGGTTAAATTGTATGACGTTGGGTTTATTTGCCCTTGAAGTTCTGCTTGCTCACATAACCTTTCATCTATTTGACCTTGAGTGCGTATACCACGTTTCCGATATTTGTCCTTGAAGTGATGTGACGTCATATGACCTTGAGTGTTAGCTATTAAAACCAAGGCTGACGCCATTCAAAGCTAAAAAGAGGTACACTGTTTGTGCGGTCACAAGTGATTTCATCATTAAAAGTTATTGTGTGGTGTATTCTGATTCAATTTTTTAAATTTACGGTAATACTGTGTTTTTGTATTAAATCTTTTACATTTTTTCAACAATGAGTGCAGAATTAAATTCGAGTGAAATTAATGAAATGCTTAATAAGGATATAGATTTTGTTGAACAAAGAAAATTTTTATCATTAACAATTGGGAAAGTTTTTATAGTTCAAAATATTGCTTTAAAGATGACACGGTTTGGCAAAGCTTTTCATGCAACATTGTACGACAAAACGCATGACAAAACATTCCAAACTTTTTTACCAAAGCGTGTTGTCGAAACCATTTCTGAAGACGTTATCGAAATTATAAGTCGAGTGGGATGTATACTTTAACTTATTTGGGGCAGAGCTTGCGAGTAATCTCAGGCACTAATACTAGAAGATCAATATTTAAATTTGGGTGTTTAGAATAAGCAAAAATTTAGAGATATTTACTTATTTGGTATTATTTATCTTTTAGTTTTGGTGCTTAATAGAATAAACAAAATTTAGAAATATTTACTTAATTTGGTATTATTTTCGTCTTTTAATTTGGGTGCTTAATTGGGTGTTTGGGTTAATTAACAATTTGATAATTATTTTACAAATCAGAATACACAGACATTTTAATAATTAGTGTTTGAAAGATGTGTGACAGCAATAGTACCATCACACCAAGTGAAGACCTTGATTCTCACATTATGTGTTTGTCGCATAAGTCAAGAAATGCGGCACAAGAGATATTACATTTTGCAACGTATGATGGGTCAGCGGTTGAATCAACAGTCAGTCAATATAGAAAGTACATGAAAGATGTAATTAATTTCATATCAGGCGCTCATTTGTGTGAAAGATACCTGTATGGTTCCATCAACCTGATTGAAATGATCGACAAAGGTCTCCAAAGCTATATTGTCGAAATACCAAATTTACCCAAGGAATTGTTATCAAAGTATGGTTTGGTCTCAGCGGAAAACATCAATGAAGTTGTGAAAAATGGTGCAGATAATTTGGATCGTGTAGACAATACCGCAGATGCTACTGAAGAATGGGACAAAATGGATGTTGACGATATAGAGAATTAAAATTGTGAAAAACAAATAGGAATGTAAACAATTATATGTACCATGCAAACATAATTTTGTAAATAAATAATCATTTTATTAATGTATTTGTGTTATTTGTCTATTCTTAAATTTATCAATATAAGTATAGAGTATTTTGAGAATCAGTTAGTTCTAATTTTCAACAGTTTTCAGATATAAATTCAAACGTTTTTGAATTTTACTTTAGTTCTAAGTAAGCATGGGTATAACTAACGTTACAATTGATAAATTTGGTCGTCAAAAAGTTAACAAAAAAATAGTATACAGTCCTCCAGGAATTGGTTTTAAGTTTATTGTTGATCATCAATACGACATTCAAAGAAAATCTTTAACTAACATAGCAAATCCTTCGCAAGGTAGTGATGCTGTAACCAGAGAATATTTCCTTAAAGAAATTCACAAGCTTCGGACATTACTGGCTGAATTATTAAATGAAATTTATGTTAAAATTAGTGAAATACTTAGTGTTATTAAGTCCGAAATAGAATTTGTATATGTGTACTCGATAATAGAAAAAAGAGAAGTAATATTATCCAACCGTGAGAAAAATGTTGATCGGTTAATTAGAGAAACTCATAGATCTCGGATACATTCGAGGAAAATATCTAACTATGATAATAGAAACTATTTAACTAAGATACTAGAAACAAGTTATATAATATTATCTAACCTTAATGAAAATATTTAAGCAACATCTCAGATCCTACAAGTTTTATTTTATACCTTATAATGCTGCACTTTGGTGAAAAAAAATTAGTTATAGATAAACATGGGTCGTGTTAACAACACAATTGATAAATTTGGACGTCAAAAGGTTGGTGAAAAAGTGCATGTATTGAGGGGGTCACCAGGAATTGGATTTATGCTTACGCCGGACGCAACAAAAACTCTACCTTGGGGTCATAAAGATATCGATTTTTACCAGATAGATCCGGATATTAAATTAGACTGTTTAGTGAAAATGTGTGATGAATTGCTAGCTGATGATTTTTAGAGGCAATTTTATGAGACTGATCCAGATATTAGATTAGAATGTTTGGTTAAAATGTGTGAGCAATTGATATCTGATGAAAATGCTGACATGCAATAATTTTTAGATGTTTATTTCAGCTAAAACCACAATGTATTCTGTTACAAATTAATATTAATCCTTAAACATTTAGAAGTAGATTGTAAAACTGTCTTCATTTACTTTTGTAATTATAGTGTTGTAAGTAATTCTTATAAATTGGTTTTTTAATTTTAGATGTTTATTTTAGCTAAAACCACAATGTATTCCGTTAAAAAGTAATATTAATCCTTAAACATTTAGCAGTAGATTGTAAAAGTGTCTTCATTTACTTTTGTAATTATGGTGTTGTAAGTAAATTCTTATAAAATGGTTTTTTAATTTTTTATGTTTTTTATTATGAAAAACCAATTAAATAATAATAATAAAGTATATTGCACCAGTAATTTTATATTTTATATATAGTTTAAAAAAAATAAAGTGCTTCCTGGTAAAGTCGAGAATAAGTTGTTAATGGGGCTACCAGATGTGAATTGAAGTCTTTGTCGTACTCCATTTCGCTTTTTCAAGGGGAAAAAGGAAATTTCAAACCATAAACCCACATTATTAAAAAAAAAATTCTTCAAATTGCATACCATTTAAATGATATGTCTGCAATAGGTTATTCATATCATATCATCAAGAATAACTGTAATATTCTCATCAAAAAGAGCAAAATCAATAATATCATCTATACATGACTGGGGGTGGGGTGTCTCGAGTAGTAGGGGGTGTTGAGAATGGTAGGGGTTGTGTATGGTGTATAAAACGACTCGCACTTGATGTGTTAAAGCAGTTATTTGCTAACGTCTAACGTTAAATAATAATTATAATTTCCAATTTTTCGTAAATTACAAAAAAAAAAATAAGAAAATGTCTTTCCCATCGACACAAGACATCGAATAAATTTTGTCGAGTGTCAACCTCGACATAAGAGACGACTTGGAGGTGGATAAAATCGATGAGCTGTTGAGGGTGATTGATTTACCAACGACGTCATCATCTTCAACAAAAATATCACCTACAATAGCAGCAAAGGTTGAAGAAGAGTCAAAAGTAATGATATTAAGTGATATCACAATTCCAACCAAAAGCAGAAAACGCAAATCTTCACAGCTAGAAAAAAATGCTGATGGTTGGCGAGAATAAAAGGAGGAATGTTGGACCTAAAGTGATCCAGCTGGAGGAAGTAGCAGCAGGACCTTCGTCTCCGCCACCGCCGATTTGGTTAGATGATTTCGCTGAGGAATCGCAACGAAATCTGTTGCTGCAAACCCTCAGATTAAAAAGGTGCTTAACAAAAGAGTTGGAGCAGCATGATACCCAAATAGCGTTGATGGAGACCGAACTCAGGGTTATGCGGATGCAGTTCGCAAAAAGCTGAGTCACTTCAGTCATTTAGTGTAAATTTGGTATAGGTAATTTTAAGTGTAATAATGTAGAGTAATAGAATAATTTAAATGTAAGTATATGTAATTTAGTTTTAAGTAAATGTTACTTTTTTATATAAAAAAAACTTTAATAAAAAGCACTATATCAAATTTGAATGATTTTTTTACTTAGACACTTACAAGAACCTCAGTATATCAAGAATTATTGTAGATATATTTCGAAGAGTATTGGTGTACTCAAAATGCGTAGCACAAAGTGTACTATTTTTAAATATCCTTGTAAATGATTTCCGAACAAATTAGCTAATGTTTATTAAAATGTTAATAAAGCAATAGTGTACTAAAAAAACTCTATTAGTTGTCATGCGGTAGTTAAGTCTCGTTCAGGAATTAAAACATTTTTTTTTTCATTTAAATTTTAAATATAAGATTTTTTTTTCGAGAGACAAAAAGGTTTCAAATAAAAAGTTTCCTTTCCGCGAATACTTTAATACTTAAAATAAAATTCAAAATAATTGGTCCAATATGTTTTATTATTTAATTTGTAACATTAATGGCTAAACTATCTCTTCCACTTGAATTAAGTTAAATTTATATATCAATACACCAAACTTAACTTAAACTATATAACAATCTATAAAGTATAATTATAAATAACTAAACGATTAAACAAGCTTATTTGATGTAGAACTATTTAACATATTATAACTAAAAATAGAATCGTGGATTATTAATGCGAAAACTTTAGTGTCTTTAGGAAACCGACTGTTACATGTTTCAAATTCAATCTTAACATCCACAGTTGAGGATTTTACAGCTTCCACCTGATGCGAGCAGTCAATAACAAACAGCGGATTTTTCATGTATTCGCCAAAATCCATCATTGGGTCGTTAAATTCTCGACCATAATAACTGCTTTGGAAGTTTTCATAGTTATAATAGGCCGCTGCATACAATTTCTTTGAAAAATCCAAATTCCATCTTTCATATGGAAATACTGTTGAATTAAGATAAACTCGAATGTCACTGATATTTGCATTTGTAAATTCAGTAGCATCTTCTTTATAGCTATCCGCTTTTCCAATATTCTGAAATCCGATAATTAAATAACGAGGTTTCTCTTGACTTGTACTCGTTCTTATAGCCCAAACATCGGATGAAGTTTGTCGGAAAGCAGGAAACTCGTATAGATCCCACATGCGGTAAGCCATTCGGATATTTGCATTACTACCACCTTTATTAATACGTGATAATAGTTTTAGCTTTTGCCTATCCTCGGGGACAATGTGGCGTATTTTCCACTCCAGTTTGTCAATTTTAATATCTTCTTCAACTTCTCCAATATAACAGTTGTTAAAAGTGCGGACAGTTATTATAATCAATTCCTGTTTAATGTTAAAAATCCCCCCCGTATAATCCTCGGCAAAACCCATCAGATATTTTAGGGGTACTTTACCAGAAAATACATTACTAGCGGTATCCAAAATGTGTTGGTTTTCTTCATTTAGACCCCATCCGCATGTTAGAAGCGGTTTTAGCTGTGTACTACCAAAGGAAACCATTGTTTTAAGAGCTGTAGTTACACCAGGTTTTCTGACAACTGCAACTTTCTCACCGCCTATCTCATATCGAATTTCCTCAAATAGAAAAGCTAATGAATTATTAGACAAAAAACACTTTTTGGTAGCGTCTTTTGGTTTAAATGTTCTTTCGACATAGATGTAGCTTTCCAATATATCCAAAATTATGTCTTGAAAGTGAACTGGAATACGAATTTCGTCGGAATTTTGGAATTTAGGAGATCCATAGGGTTTATATGTATGTTCTTGCAGGCTTATGATAGAATTATTGAAAATAGGTTCAGTAAAAACCTCAATTTTTTCACTAGTTGTCATTATGTTCGCTGGCTTCGTATTTTCAAGCCAATGGATTGAAGAAATCTACGATCTTTGGCAGAGAGACGTTGATGACCTTCTGGTCTGACGTCGTGATCATGAATGAACTCCGTTTTAGCGATATGTTTCTTTTTATTAGGTTTCGTTATTGTTTGACATATCGAAGAAAACATGTACGGTCGGCGGTGGCAACAAAAACCCATCTTAGACTAATTTCTTTAACTCCAGTTTAATAATAATCTTCTCGTCGTTGAAATCGATAAGATCACCGTTGTCGTCCAAGATGCATAGAGTAATGTTGTCAATGAACTGACGTCCTTCAGGCTTCAACGGCAAATAAATAAGGTTTGTGGGTTCATTTGTTATCTTATAACCAGGTTAAACATCAATATCAAATTCAAATAAAATATGACATTCTTGTGAGTTCAGGTATGCTCCAGAGATAATATTACAATCAACACGTATTATGCGTACTTTCATAATGTCTACTTGAGAGGTTGATTCATGTTTATTGTTGTCCATTGTTAACAATATACGATCAAATCCCAACATCCGACCAATGCAGTTTTCTCCTGTTAAATCTATAATGTATTTTGTTTTTATTTCACTTTTCAATGTGTTATTATTGGGTGTTAATGAAAATATTTTATCATCATTATCTCTCGTGGACACTTGTAAAGCAGTTTTCATTGCTTTTTCTATCTCATACGCTTCATATACTCCTGGGGGAATTGTTAACTTTATAGATGGTGAAGATTTATAATTTTTTTCTTATATGCAAATGAATTATTGCTTTCATCAATATTAAAAATAGAATTATATGTGTAAAATCCAACAAGTGCAAGCCCATATTTATTTACTGTATTGAGTTCTAATGGTGGGTAAAAATCTGTGCTTAACACGCTTGAGCGTCCTGTTAAAGGGAATGTGTACGACATGACTGATAAAAAAAATCTACTGTTTTTAGCTTTTATTGTTGTCGACTGCAGTTTATATTGCTATAGGTGGTACATCGTTTACTTGGTTTTGAAATTTTAAACCAATTTTTTTCTGTTATTTTTACATCATTTATTTTACAGTAACAGCAAAACAACCTCCTAGGTGCTGGTCCATCCCCTTCGTCTCCATTCAAATTCTGGTTATTATAATGGTCCGTGCAATACTGATACTTTAATATGTCTATGTCACATTTCATGTGTTCTGGCAATTTATCCCAAAGAAGTGCGATTTCATTTGGGGAACAAGCAATCATTACCTCCTTGGACATGTTTTCTAACTCTTCAGAAGTCATTTTTAATAAACTACGGGAAAGATAATAGGCTTTTAACGAAGACGCCATCTTTTTATAACTATCCCTCCCGATCCATTTGGGTGGTATAAGACATATTGATTTTTATGCTTGAGAGAGAAACTTTAAGCATAAATGACCGCACCAGACTGTACCAAATTTTTGCTGTCGATCGTATGTATAGTAAATTTCCTTTGCTGCTTCCCCACCCATTCGCAGATATCGAACCAGTTCAGTTGGCGGTGGTAAATCACCAAAGCTGTCCTAATATGTAACGTCTCAATGATTCTTCCGCTACGCCACCCAATGTGTTCCAAATCCCATTATACTGTTCAAATTAAGAATACCAGATTCATAACGGCGAGGACCTCGTCGAGGAAATGAATCTCGCATAAATACACCTCTAAAGTATGGTATGTAGCTGTAATTCATACTTTTCTAGATCAATATTCGATAACGGCCTTCGAGGAAGGCATTTTACTAGTTTTTGGAATGGTTCATAAAAAGCCCTAAACCTGTCCTATATGGTTTCAAATACATTCCACCTCCTTTCGATTTTAGCTGTAACTCACCACCCGTTTTTTGGGCCCTGGCATTTTTTGCTGTTTTTACTGCACGCACTACCCCTGCAACACCACCTGCTAAGAATCCTAATGCTGAGAGCCCAGCAAATATTGGTATCAAAGGTAATAAGCCAACAACCTTCGGAACAGGTATAATTCTAGGTATGCCTATCTTCCGTTTACCACCGCGAACTTTTAATAATTTCCTTGCCGCAGCCACTGCTATTCTAGATGCATTAAATAAGTCTTTTTCCGCAAATTTCTTACCACCAGCTTTATCTAATTCAGCTCGAATGGGTTGTTGAATGTTGATCCAAAAGTAAACTTGGACACTCTTTTGTTTTTACATGTACGTTTCCTTTTCACAAATCATCGTCGTCGCTTTCCTTTGGAGCTCTTTATTTTAGCTGAACGCGTTGAAACACCCATACCGAAACGTTGTTTCGCCTTCATAATATTTGTTACCAACCAAGCAGATATTTTTTCACCTGCACTAGCGTCTTTTGATTTTGCTCTCTCCCAAGCACGTTGTTTAAGATCGTAATCGGCTTGATGGCGTGAATTTAGGTTATTTTCGGTGTTTGAATACGCTATATCGTGTTTCTGACACGCTGCATGTAATGGGTTAATTCTCAAATCACCTCTCGCTAATCGCTTTGTAAGTTTGGTGCTTGGCCCACAATATTGATAACCGGGAAGGTGTAACTCAAACGGTAGTTTATTAATTATAGAATTCACTATACCACACCCAGTCTTACTCGAATATCGAGAGCGTCCACTTCGTTTGACGGTCTGCATCTGAATGAGTAGTTAAAGCCGAGTGTTCGATATAAAATAATTGTTTTCACTATAATGCGGATTGTTAAGCTGAAACAGAAGCTAGAAATAGATAAGCTCGATGAAAAGGTTGGATCTGGACATGTAGGGAAAAATGTGGGACGTCGGCATGGTCCTTTGTTACCATTATCAATTCGTGGATTGCTGATAGGACCTTCTAATTGTGGAAAAACAAATGTTATGATTACCTTGCTTACACACCCTTTAGGATTGCGCTTTGAAAATGTCTACGTATATTCAAAGTCGCTGTATCAACCCAAATACGAATATCACAGGAAAATTTTCACGCCAATTAAGGGTCTTGGTTATTATACTTTTAGCGATACAACAAATATCGTGAAGCCATCCGATGCCAAACCAAATTCATTTTTCATATTTGACGACGTAATGTGTGAAAAACAGGATGTTATACGATCATATTTTAGTATGGGACGACATAAAAATGTAGATAGTTTTTACCTAGCACAAACCTATTCCCGAGTTCCCAAGCAATTAGTACGTGACAACGCCAATTTAATTATAATGTTTAAACAAGATGAAATGAATTTACAACATATTTTTCCTGATCATGTATCGCCAGATGTGACTTTTACACAATTTCAAGAGATGTGTGCTAAATGTTGGAATAACAAGTATGGATTCCTCGTTATTGATAAGGATAGTGATTTAAATTCGGGAAGATATCGCAAGGGGTCGATAACTTTATATACACAGAGTAAGATCAGTGAATTCGCATTACATAGTTGTGTGATACTCTGGCAACATCACCTTCATGATGAATAATGACATTGATCTGAAACGTCAATTGATTGGGGTTACAGATGCCGTTCGAAAAAAGTTTAAACAAATTAGAGCTGCTAATGTACAAGATAAATTTGAATTGGACAAATTTTATGAGCCGATTGCGAAGCCTTTGACTTCTATATCCAATGCAGTAACACAAAAGTCTCGTAAACATATACAAACACAACCGAAAAGTTTAAGCACATATATAGAGCCATTAAATAAATTAAGCATATTCATGTCAGAGGAGTTTCCCGTAGAAACATCAACGCCGACCACAGAAAAGCCCAAGTACACGGCGGAAACATCGATAGATATCCCGAAAAACGAGACGTTAGATGGAATTTATGCAACACCTTGTCCATCAAACAAATCTACAATGTCAGCTGTCACATTAAAAGATCGGTCATCTCCGGATATCATCATTCATACATATATGGACGGTTTAAAGACAAAACCATCACAATTCGATACAGTTTATGGAGTACATCATAATTCAAAAGTCAAAAACAAAAAGTTTATGGGTAATTTGGAAATACGTTTTCCTCCTGGTAAAGTGACACTATGGCGCGAATCTAAGAATTTTGCAACCTTTGAAGGGAATGCGGAACTTTACGATTTGATATTCTTAAAAAATCCACGGGTATTAGAGCATATCGAAAAGATGACTCCCGAAGTGGCAGAAGACTATAAAAAGATGTTACGGTTGACAAATGCAGCATACAAGGGCTATGACGAGAAGCTGGGACTACAGGAAACCAGGCGGAAAAAATATTTACAGATTATAAAACCATTAATGACAGGAAATCGATTGGGAAGTGGGATCGCAGGTAAAAAAACATATGCTCAAGTAGTGCTACCATTAAGGAAATAAAAATTGTTAATGAACTTCATAGGTCTGCGAGAAAAAATTTTTCTAGAAGACACACCATCATTAAAGGATATGAAGACTTGTGGCAAACAGATTTGGCGGAAATGCAACAGTATGCAAATAAAAACGATGGATATCGCTATATCTTGGTGTGCATAAATTGTTACTCCAAATATACCGACGTTTCATCTTTCTGTAAGGAAATTCGAGCTTTTTAACACCTTTCTCAAGAACCCCATTCATCTATGTCCTCAGTAGTTCAGCAAGAACTATACTCACCGACAGATGCAGCGTTTGCCTCCGTACCTCCGATACACGCACAGGGATTATTAAATATATCCCCAAACTGATAAACAACCATTAATCACTTTCCAACCACCTCACATCGTCAGGGGTAATGCAAATAGACAAAGCAGAAATCTTGCAAGCGGTAATAGAGCAGACAGGAAAGCTTCTTCTATTTGCTGGAGATGTGGTCTTACCTGATACTACCGAAGCCACTGCAAGAATCTCCGAAAGCTGTTTTGTTCTACGTGCCATCGTAATGAATTTATGTCAAAAGAATTAGAAAATCAGGCAACCGTTGGTTCGTCTCATGGCCCAGCATCATACCGCTCTACTATAGTAGACGCTAACAAATCCCTCACCAATTTAAAAATTCAAAGAAACCCGAATTCTACTGGTAGAAATATTCCACATAATCCGAGATATTTAAGACAATCCCGCGATACGAAAACGGAAAACTAGAAAGGCTGAGTACCGAAACAAGGCCTGTACGAGAAGCCACTGAAGCCTAGTATTATTGTGTAGCGTTAGAAAGCGCAGAAAACCGCCCGCACGTTATCTTATCTTTTAAACTATCATGCCTAGGTCACCGATTAGAGGTTGAATGCAAGAAAAGGAATTATCGAAGACAACACCAACTGCTTCAGCTACCAGACTTGGCAATAAGTCGATAGCTAACATAACGAAGCCTACCGAATAAAATTCAAAATTAAAAACCGCCAGTTTTGCGAAGTTTTTAACTATTTGCCAAAACTTAGCTTCGAAAATAGTATTAGGAATAGATATCCTTAGCAACTGCGGTTTCCAAATGAATTTCCGAACTAACACAATACTTCTTGATGTCTCTTAACACTCCCACAAACTAAAAATTTTAGTGCACCTCTCTCGCTTACTGAACTAGAATCCAGGTCATCGCTCAATTTAATGGTTCAAGAAGAACATAGTTTACGGGAAATTTTAGACAAAGAATTATCGAAATTTAAGGAGATTTAAGGAACTACCCACTGGTTGAACACACCATACACTTATTGAACCCCTAGACAATAAAACAACGTTACCCGCCACAGAATTCTAAAATGCGGGAAATAATTAATACCGAAGTTTAAAAACCAGATTATTTAACCGTGAAATAACCGTGAAATCCTTTTTGCATAGATTTCTAAAAAGTTAAATCGCTACCCACTTCCGTTTATTAATGCCATCCTGGACAAGCTACTCGATATATCTCCAGTATTGACCTTAAACAGGGGTACTGGCAGGTTCTATATATACATATACTCCACGCCTTCCTCAGAAAGTAAACCGATTACTACTTTTACTGTCCTCGGAATGCGATTATTTCAATTCCGAGTCATGTCGTTTGGACTGCACAACGCTCCGGCCACATTCCAGCGCTTGATGGACAGTATTATAGAACCCAAACTTGACACTTACTGTTTTGCCTATTTGGATGACATTATAGTTCTAGGAGAGACCTTCGAAGAAGACCTTAACAATCTGCGTAAAGTTTTCCGCCGTCTTCGACGGGCCAATCTAAAACTAAACCCAGAAAAGCGTCAATTTGGTCGCCGATCTCATCGATTTTTGGGACACCTTCTTACCTCTGAAGGTATCCGTATAGATCTCGAGAAGGTCTCGGCCATTCTCAAACTACCCCCTTTAACTCTTGTGGCAGGGCACATGAGCACAGCAAAAACTACGACACGCATAGCCTTACGATACTACTGGCCAGGAACGTTTAGAGACGTAGCTAAATATGTCTGAAGTTGTAAATCTTGTATGAGCTACAAGTCCGCTTAACAGTCGCCTCCTGGAAAGATGCAACCCTCTCGAAACAAAAATCCATGGGACACTGTAATGGATTTGGTAGGCCCTCTGCCCCGATCTAGCAAAGGAAACACATATTTACTGGTGTTTTAAGGCAAATTTACGCAGTGGGTACACTGTAGAGGCCTCCGCAAAGCTACTGGAAGAGCTGTAAGCAAACCTCTATATGAAGAAGTCACAACTCTATTTGGATGTCCAAAGATCATAATTACCGACAATGGAACTCAATTTACCGGCTCTACTTTTCACGAAGTTTTATAAAAGAAGAAATATACACAGTATTACCCCTCTGTATACCCCTTAAGCTAACCCTGTACAGAGAATGAATGAGACTTTAAATACAATGACCACACAGTTCTGCGAGGGAAACCATATGAAATGGGATGAACACTTGCTTAGGTTCCAATTTGCTATAAATACCGCAAAACAAGACTCAAACGGTTACTCCCCTGCCTTTTTGAATTTTGGACGAGAACCCGAACTCCTAAAAGGCATTTATCGTGAGCAAACACCGGAAAATGACAACCCAGATTCTTCCCACATTGAGTTGGATAACCGCTTAAAATATCTCTGGTTGTTCCCTAGTAGAGGTGGATGTTACCATTAAAAAAACCATCAGGCCAGTAGCAGTTGCAAAACACATCCCGAAATCGCTTTCCGACTCCAGACCGACACCCTTTCGACCCATTACACCAAAACCCTTTCGACCTCCTACTACAGAACCCAGAATCGACACGTCGGATTTCGATCCATCTAAGGTGGTTAATTCTCGAAAACAGCCGCACGAAGAGAAAGGCCACCGCCACGCCCCTCCACGCCTTAGCCTCACCTCCAAGGAGCGGAGGGCCGTGAAGAAATAATGCGCCGTCTGGCAGAGGAAGTGCTCAGGTATCCCAACCTTCTTTGGAGCCCTCGCCTGGGAATGCAAATATATATATGTATATAAATATATATATATATATATATATATATATATATATACATATACATATATATATATATATATTAATATATATATACACATATATATATATATATATATATATATATATATATATATATGTATATATATATATTTTTTTTTTTGCGGTGAGCTCTAATATAATAAATCAGTGGAGTTTGGGAAATGAAAATTAAAGATTTCACGATGTTGACGGAAAATTGATCAAAGGCAAAATGTATGTATTTTATTGACCAGGTACGAAAAAAAAACCGGATTCATAGCTTAGAAATTAAAAAAGCCGCTACCACTATACAAATATACTTGAAAAAATTTTAGAAGCTTCGATACACTCTCCTCTCACTTTAAGAAAAAAAAATCAAACAAATTTTTTTTAACCCTAATTAACTTAATCAAAAAAATCATTATATAATATTTAACAAAACTACTTATTTTAAGTAACTATCAGATTTGCTATTCTAACTAATGATTATCTAATTGCATCTATAGAATTCAATATTAGGTGCAAGAGAAAACTAATTATCTTACTTAACTATACGGTTGATCAAAATACAAGAGTTCTAAGCACACTACACTACAACTTAACAACTCAACATTAAAATTAATATATCGAATGACGATTTATCTTAGTTAACTACAGAAGATTATTATTATAATTAATGAATAATCGTATTTACAGAATAATATGAAATGTGAAAAAACTAATGATTTTACCTAACTATAGGGATCAATAATATAATGAATATTTAATTAGTTGAAATGTACAGAATTAATTCTAAATAAGAAATATATACAGAAATAAGGTTAAATTGAGAGTTCGTTTCCTTAGTTCCTCTAGGTCACACGTCGTTTTTGGGGACAGGGGCATCCACAAGTCACACTGGGTCCCTTTAGAAATCGGTAGACGGTACCCTTGGTGTGGTTAATGTTGATGGTCAGGTTTCAGTGCGACGGCATTTCTGTGAATTAATGCCTATAGTTCCGCAACGGGAACAGAACAGTAACGGTCTGCGAACACATATTGTCCACGTCGGTGTCCTTCATTTCCACGTCTCCAGCAAGTATTGGGACCCACTGAAGTTCGGGTAGGCACCGAAGTTTCGAGCAACTATCTTCAGTAATTGGGGATCGTTTCTGGTGAGTATATCCCTAGTGGCACCGGGTGTCTTTCGAATTGTCCAAATGAGTCGTATGGAAAATCGCACGGCGTTTTTGGCTCCACCTCTGGGGAATTGGACTCTATAACTTCCTTAGCCAGGTCCTCAGAACTAGTGGTTAGAGGTGAGAAATTTAATTCGAGAGTCGGGCTGCTCATGTCTGCTTTTATACTGTAACAAAGAAAAGAAGAAATAAAAATGTTTTTAGAAATATTAATTTGGTAAAGAACATGTGATTTTGGCGAAACGTCAGCAAAACTGTTCTTTTCAGAACGACAGTAGTGAACGGATGTACACCCGGAATGAAAACACATTATATATATATATATATATATATATATATATATATATATGTGTATATGTATATATATATATATATATATATATATATATATATATATATATATATATATATATATATATATATATATATATTTATGTAAATATATATATATGTATATATATATATATATATAATATATATATATATCTATGTTCTTTGTTCTTTACAAAATTAATATTTCTAAAAACAAAAGCGATCCTACCGATTTTTATTTCTTCTTTTCTTTGTTACAGTATAAAAGCAGACATGAGCAGCCCGACTCTCGAATTCAATTTCTCACCTCTAACCACTAGTTCTGAGGACCTGGCTAAGGAACTTATAGAGTCCAATTCCCCAGAGGTGGAGCCAAAAACGCCGTGCGATTTTCCATACGACCCATTTGGACAATTCGAAAGACACCCGGTGCCACCAGGGATAGACTCACCAGAAACGATCCGCAATTACCGAAGATAGTTGCTCGAAACTTCGGTGCCTACCCGAACTTCAGTGGATCCCAATACTTGCTGGAGATGTGGAAATGAAGGACACCGACGTGGACAATGTGTTCGCAGACCGTTACTGTTCTGTTCCCGTTGCGAAACTATAGGCATTAATTCACAGAAATGCCGTTGCACTGAAACCTGACCATCAACATTACCCACACCAAGGGTACCACCTATCGATTTCTAAAGGGACCCAGTGTGACATAAGCTGTCCGACTTGTGGATGCCCCTGTCCCCAAAAACGACGTGTGACCTAGAGGAACTAAGGAAACGAACTCTCAATGTAACATTATTTCTGTATATATTTCTTATTTAGAATTAATTCTGTACATTTCAACTAATTAAGTATTAATTATATTATTAATCCCTATAGTTAGGTAAAATCATTAGTTTTTCCGCATTTCATATTATTCTGTAAATACGATTATTCATTAATTATAATAATAATCTTCTGTAGTTAACTAAGATAAATCGTCATTCGATATAATAATTTTAATGTTGATCTGTATAGTTAAGTAAGATAATTAGTTTTCTCTTGCACCTAATATTGAATTCTACAGATGCACTTAAATAGTCATTAGTTAGAATAGCAAATCTGATAGTTACTTAAAATAAGTAGTTTTGTTAAATATTATAGTAATGATTTTTTTGATTAAGTTAATTAGGGTAAAAAAAAATTGTTTGATTTTTTTTTCTGAAAGTGAGAGGGGAGTGTATCGAAGCTTCTAAAAATTTTTTAAGTATATTTGTATAGTGGTAGTGGCTTTCTTAATTTCTAAGCTATGAATCCGGTTCTTTTGCGTACCTGGTCAATAACATACATACATTTTGCCTTTGATCCATTTTCCGTCGCGCAAACATCGTGAAATCTTTAATTTTCGTTTCCCAAACTCCACTGATTTATTATATTAGAGCTCACTGTAAAAAAACCAACGCCCGCCAGCTTAATTTTACGACACGAGGCGTTCCCACCAAGAAAAAACGAACGTGGCCGAGTACTACCTGGAAGCACGAGTCTTGCCTTTTTAAGCGGACCCACTGCCGGGCTACGTATCAGTTCGATCAAGGAAAAGATCATTGGAAAATATTTTTAACAGAATATATCTACCGTTTCGGGTTAAGTGTTTGAGTAATTATTTGTTTAAATATTATTAGGTTTGCTGAAAATATTCCAAGTATTTAAATTTAAAAATTAAATAATCTTTTCCGATTTACCGAAATTTTATAAGTGACTAAACTTAAAAAGAAAAACTATTTTCTGATTTTCCGAATTTTATCAGTTCTAAAATATTAAATAACCGAAAGCTCTTTTTGAGTTGGATGTCTAGAGGTTCTGAGTTCAACTTATATAATCGGTGTCTAAAGTTTCTGATATCGACAAGAGCGGTGGACTATGCATGATTCTAACATCTTGTTTAAAGTTTGGCAGTGAAATAAAAACTCAATACACAAAGGTGCTTTCGAGTTGAAAGCCAGAGGTTCTGAGTTCCACTTGTAATTTACCTTCTTACCGGTTTACTGCTCCATCTGTATCTAGAGATTCTGACTCAAAAAGAGTAGTGAATCCTCTTGCTAAGTTTAAAGCTAAAATAATAAGTAATAAGCTCCGGACATCTTTTATTTAAAACTTCAAAACCGTAGGAAACCCATAATTATTTTATTTTCTATCCCTTGAGGGAGGTTTAACAACGAAGCTGAATCATACTAAGAGATATTCTGTTTTAAATCAGTTTAAACCGTAACATTTGCAAATACATTTTCTTTGGTTCTCACACCGCTTGCTCATTTAAATTAAATCATCTGCATGCTTTAGTTTTTTTGTGCTTCCGCATGGCTTTTACGGTTAATTAACCGAGATTTATTGACCGCCCCCGTTACACTCTGAACCGAATGAAGTTTTCTATTGAGTACAGGTATTTGTTAAAACTATGGGTTAAATATTCTTCGGGAATCTTTTATTACGTTGCGAATATTCTACTTCAAGAATATGTCGAAAGCGGTCGGCGACGAACAATATGAATTTATTTCCATAGGTGACTTTTCAAGAAAAGAAAAAACATCAACCGTGAAATTCATATAGACATGCAGTATCTTTTTCGGAGCTTAATAAATCAACCATTCTACAACTATGGCTTGTATTAGATTTTTAAAAAAGGAAAGGACTAAGCTTTCTGATTTCGAAGAGATATACAGGGTATTCTATTTCAAATAACAAAGTTGCCCTATACCAGAAAGTCAGTCATTTTGTTTCCCGTACTTCCGGTTGAAAAATTAAGTAATATATGCTTCAAACAAAACTTTCGGCAAATTGAAAATATTCACCGAAAACCGCACCACAAAAACGTTTTTCGTTTCAAAGCTAGTTAAATGCAAAATGGGTCAAAATATCGCTGGGTACCCTGTATATTACGCATCTAAAAGTTACATAGAACTCTTTTTTAAAGCTTAAGGAAAATCAATAATTAGTAGTCAATTTTTTTCATTAATTACCGAAATAAAAGTTACATTGAACTATGAAAACAATAATTAAAAAGTTGTTCAAAAATAACAAAGAAAGAAAAAAAATTTTTGACTATTTTCAAAATATTTTTTTAATAAATTGCGCCACCAAAAGTTACTTGACACTGTGAAAACCGTGTTTAAAGATTTTAAGCAAATTAAAGGTTACGCAAACAAAACAATATTTCTTGATATTTATCTAAATTTTATTTTTCAAATAAATTGCCCCACTAAAAGTTACATGGAACTGTGAAAACTGTATTTAAAAATTTTAAGCAGTTCAAAACTCAGAAAAGAAAAAAACGATTTTTTTAAAGATTCAAAACAATAAAAACGAAAAAAAAATGGGCTACTTGGGTTTACATAATTTTGCGAAAACCGTATTTAAAAATTTTAAGCGGTCCAAAACGAGTGAAAAACAATTTTTTTGCAGCTGTCATTTTTTAATAACTTACGTTTCTAAAAGCTACATGAAATTTCCTATCTATTACCAAAAACACCAAACCATTAATTTAAATCCCTCAAAAGTTTAAGTAAAGAAAATAAAAAAGTAAATTGATTGTGCTGGTTTTCGTCATTGGCGTTCCTTGAAATAATGCTGATCAGGAAAAAATGTGAATTAAACAACTACGAAATGAACGTTTAACAATGTACTAAGAATTAAAAACAAATTGAGTGAATTAAATCAAATCTAGTAATAAATTAAAATAAATGTTGAAAGTATCCTCCCCTTGCTATAGTACAACCTTCAATACGACGCAAAATCTTCTGTCGTACGCGCTGAAAGATTTAAAGTGTTTAAAGAATCGCCTTGCACGACTGAATTATACGGTTTCTCAAATGTTTAACATTTTGTACCGGTATTACGCATACTTTTGTACCGTGGTATACCAATTTCTTTAGGTATCTCCATAAAAAAAGGTCCAGGGATCGCGATGGCCACCTCCTCCTCCTATCCATCTATTAGGATATAGGCTATTTAACAACTGACATATGTTCAAAACAAAATGGGCGGACGCGCCGTCATGCATATACCTCTTGTTCTGTCTAATTCTAATGAGTACGTCTTCTAACAAAACCTGTTCTGTCTCTAAAACTGATATAGTTCGCCAGTTAATCTTTATAGGAAAAAATGTGGGCCTACTAAATAATTGTCAATAATACCCACCCACATATTCACTGAAATTTGATATTGGTGATGACTGTCAATTATGCAATGGGGATTTTTGTCAGACCACATATGATTATTGTCAAACTTTGTAATGAATTCTCTCTCATCAGTAAATAAAACATAAGCACAAGATAAGATGCAGTAAGTTTTTTTTCCGTATTTTGAAAACAGTCGCAGGGAAACCATTATTTACTTGGCGAGCAATCTTCCTCATATTAGTTATAGGGGATTCTTCAACAAAAGCAAGCATTTCTTCAAACTGTACTGTTCTAACAGTTCTAGGTCTTCCTAGTCGCGCAAATTTAGTTTTGTCGCAGACATTTTCAATGGAGAATTAAACTACTTTCTTCTACCTTGACATTGAAAATAGCTTGGGGTAAAAAACGAAAAATTAGTGAAGAAAAACGCAGATTTCAAGAAAAGTGTACTTGCTCGTTATTGTTAATCGAAAACCTCTGTTTGGTGTGTCAAGAAACCCTTTCATCCTTGAAGGAATAAAACTTAAAAAGTCACTACGACACAAAGCATGCCACAACGACAACAAGATAGTGTTCAAAAGCGGAACACTGAAAATCAAACAAGTGTGAAGGTTAGCTACATTATATCCGAAAAAATAGTTTTGAAATTAAAACCTTTTACTGATGGCGAATTTGTCAAGGAATGTATGGAGGCCGCCGCTGAAATATTGTGCCCGTCTCCAAAAAAGTTTTTTCTAAAGTTAGTTTGTCCGGTGTTACTGTCGCCAAAAGATTCGAAGAGTTGGCGGCAGGCATTGAAAATTCACTAAAAGAACGAGTATCGAAGTTCGTATACTATTTTGTTACGCTCGACGAAAGCACAGATTTAACCGATATCACTCAATTAACTATATTTATTCGGAGCATTGATAATAATTTTGAAATCACTGAAGAGTTGGCCGCCCTTTTCCGATTAAAGGAACTACATAAGGATGTGATATGATGTGTTTGATGACAGTACTGAGACGATATAATTTAGAATTGACAAACCTTTCTGCAGTTGTAACAGACGGCGTACCATCCATGGTAGGAAAAAATGAAGGGCTCGTGGGTTTGATGAAAAAGCAGCAGAAAGATTTTCCTTTGATGCATTACCATTGTATCGTTCATCAACAAAATCTTTGTGCAAAATTCTCAAATATTGATGAGGTGATGAAAGTGGTCGTAAAGACTATAAACTTCATTAAATCACGCGACCTCAACCACAGAGAATTCCAAAATGGTTTACACGAAATTAATGCCGAGTATGTTGATGTGACATATTTTTCTGATGTTCGTTGACTGAGCAGAGGAAAAATGCTAAAACGCATTTTTGAACTCAAGAAGCAAATCGCCTCCTTCATGGAAACCAGTTCCTCAATTTAGTGACTCCGACTGGCTGCGCGACTTTGGATTTCTCATGGACATCACGCTGCATTTCAATAACTTAAACACCAAACTACAAGGAAAAGAAAATCTCATCCACAACCTACTTGACACTGTGAAGGCTTTTGAGTTTAAACTTGATTTATGGAAAAATCAATTGTTGACAAAAGAGTTTACGCACTTTCCTAAACTGATGAGTTGCGAATGTACAGATGTGGATAAATATGTCGCAGCACTAGATATACTCAAACAGAGTTCCAATCAAGGTTTTCTGACTTCAGAGATAATACAAAATTACATCACTTTGCCCGACCATTCAGTGTATAAAATTGTCAGATGGAGCTCATCGATTTGCAGTGTAATTTGGGTCTTCTTGATTTTTATTTAAAATATGTCGAACAAAGCTCGTTTCCTGAAATCCGAAAACATGCCCAGAAAATGATGTCTCTGTTTGGGAGCACATATGTGTGCGAGCAGCTGTTTTATCGTATGAAGAATGTGAATTCTAAAACAGTTACAGTTACAGTCGCACATCTGGAAGGAAGTTTGCGGGTTGTAACTACAAAAATAAAACCAAATATCGACACACCTGTCAAAAATAAACAATGTCAAAAATCGCATTGATTGATTGAACTTTTCAACCAATAAAGATTATTACACTTTGAAATTATATGTTTTTTATTTTATTGATATGGTGATAAAGTGACGTGGCCATTGTGGCCCTTCGGAAGACGTGAAAACGATTTTTGGTTCTTGCACTAAAAAAGGAAGATTCTTGTCTTAAACCTATAAATATTTCACTAGAAAAAAAGTTACTGTTTTTAAATCAGAAATTTTAAACAGTTAAATATCCTTTATGTATCTACTGCCACTTTATAACATAACATATTCTATTACAACTGAAATTTGTATTAAATAATATTACAATCCGTTTGTTAAACATTACCACAAAACCACACAAAATAAAAATATAAAACATTTTAAAATATCATTTTTTCTACCACACCCCGTATGTACAGTATTTGATGAGATAAAAGAAAATAAATATAAAAGTTGAACTATGAAAGGAAACACATTTTAGCATCGCAGAATAGAGGAAATATGCGTTTTCCAAACGAAAAAAACTCGTCTTTCTGATTTAAAAACTACCTATACGGTTTGTTAACACTTGGTTAAGCCGTTTTCGAAATATTTGAGTTTGAATTATTATTGTAAAAAATATCGAAATCCGTTTTTTTTAGGGCAAGTTGGCCATGGATCAAAATGACACGAATGCAAAATTTCAACTGTTTATGTGAGATTATTAAACAACGTTGAATAAAGAGTTTAAAGAATAAGTTTCTTGGCGAAGAAAGAAAATATGTTCATGATGTTGCAAATTAACTTGAGAGGAAAAATGAGCGTGGTGGAGCTCTTCCTAAATTAATCTAGAGAATAAAGGGATGCAAATGATAATTTAAAAATCAGAATGATTCAAATCAATGATTTTAGAAAAGATATACTTACGCAATGTTAGTCATAGATATTATTTGAGCTTAAACAATAAAACTACAGAAATTCCCTGTAATATCACAGTATATTGTATTTACTCATACTCACTTACATTTTTTAAATATTGTTACCTGTCTTGACGCACCAAAATGAAATAATAGAAGATAATTATCAAAATGTGTAAATATGAAGATACTATTTTAAATAAACAGTTTAACTAGATAGTTCTTACAGCTGTTTATCCTTGCTAAGCAAAGTTATAGGTTAACCTGCTGTCTTAAAAAAACATGTCTTAATTGGTTATTCATTCAAATCACTTAAAATTATAATCTGCCATCTACCGTCTAATACAAGCGATAAAGAAATATGTGAACTACAGAAATCCTAATCATAATCTACCATCAAGCAATATATTTACTAAAGCTAACTGTAGATATATTTTATATATTAATAATTTATATAAAAAAAATATATTAACCTAAATCTAATCTAACTATAGTTGCAACAAAAAGCAGGTGCAACGAAATGAATGACCTTCGCCATTTAAAAAAGCTACATACTGTTGAGTCATTGTATCTTGTAACATTTTAATTTCGTCCCTACATTTTAATGCATAAAAATCCGTAAATCCGGTACTCTAAGTCTCCTATCGATGTAGTAAGGTGTTCGCGGTCTCTGCTTAGCGAAATCTTCCGCTTCATATTGAGGCAATTCACTAGTCTTCGTGTAGATGGCGCCTTAGTTTTGTTCAATTAGTAATTTTACTTTCTTCTCCTTTAAATATTTTTTCTTTCCTGTGATCCAGCTCAGGGATTGGCTGATCTATTGTCCAGATTTGGTCAGTTTGATTTTAGTAAAGTGGCACCACTGACGGATTATCATCCCGCGACTGCTGCCTGGACCTGGTGGTGAGGTAGGTGGAGTTTCTTGTCTCTCTAGAAGGTGAAGGTTAAGTGTGAAAGTTTGTCGGCGAATTGATCCTGTTTTAATCCAGGCCATCTTTTGGGATTTACGTCGGCAACTTAGTTAAAAAGGCTCCTATGTGTATTTAATTTATTTAATTTATTTTTGGTTGAGGAACCTTTTATTACTCTCTTGTGAGGATTTAACTGCACTTGACCACCTACCATATCTTTTTGATGGGACAAACTTTACGAAATGACTAATAAGAAACCCTTTACCATCAAATAAGGTAAGATAACCCCATTTTATATTCACTAAAATATGATATATTTTCCCTGTACATATTTTCTCGTATTTTGCATATTATTTTTTATAGGTTATGTTCTAACCTCTAGCTTAGATATAGTTTCTCGGCTATCACTAAGGTCTTTTTGTTTATATATAAAAAAGGGGTTATTTTTTTGTTACTTAGTTCTCTTATTAAAAAGTAAATACAGGGCCACAGAGTTATTTTACTTATTGAAATTAAGAGCTATGGGGACACTCTTGACTGCCCTTTGATTTGTGTAGCAAACAATGTATTCAATAGTACTTTTCATTTTCTTAAGATATGTGCTGAATGTATATATACCTTATGTTTGTTTTAATTATTAAGTTTATTTCTGCAATACAAAAAGGTCTATTTGTAACCTCCATAAGCCCATTGTTATTTAAGTTTGCATAAAGTAAAGAATAGTAAATACATTGGGGAGAATTTGTTTTCTTTAATAAGTGTATTTCAATACGACTATTACAGGTGTATGTTATAATTAGGAAAGAGGAAAATCACTTTAATTTTAATATTTCTTTGAAGACCGAAACAACCTTATAAGATATAAATACATGCTATCTGCTTTAACCAATTTGGCAAAATTGAACAATATTGTATCAGTGATTTACATTTTCTCTCTCTAACATCTTATATTAGCTTACTTATACTGGAGTAATGACATTTTGTATTGATATTTACAAGATTTTAAGGGTGGATTCTTGTTACTATTCACTATAAGGGCTGTAATGTACCTATATTAGTAATAATTAATAGATATGTTGCTTATAGTTTGTATATAATGTTAAGGGGTTGTAGTTGATAATATTATGTATCGTAATAGACATGTACGAGCCTAATATTTTGAATTTCTATAATAGAATGACTTAAGATTTTTTGTAATTTGGGTAAATTGGTTTAAATGAAGTCAAGCTGCATAGACTGCTGATCTAAGTCACCGATGCTGATAGACACTTAGATAAGTATCTTAATTTTAACATCCCTTGTGCTGAATTGACTTTATTGTTTATTGCTGATCAACTTTATGGCTGTTTCTGTTTCTTTTGAGTGTAGAGTATACTTTCTGATATAAAGTTCTAACTACTGCTGGTGTGCATAAACCAGGATTATTGGTGTTGTCAATAAGATTATTTTTACTTTATAACTCATGCTGATACTCAAATATCACATTATAAGTTTAGGACACAATAGTCTATAGGTTTTGGTTTTTATCAACATTTGTCCGTATAGTAGGCTTTAAGATACAGAACATCATAGTATAAGTTTATGACACAATAGTCTATAGGTTTCTGCCAACATTAGATAGTATAATATACTTTAAGATACAGTGTTGTTGTAAAGTGTGATCACATCTTGAAATTTTAACTTATAAGATCTAGTTAGTTTATACAAGGTATATAAGAAGTGTTCTAGACAGGTAACACTACTGGAATATGTGATGATATTTATGATTTATTGTATTTACTTGCTTTAGAAAGGTATTTTGATATAAAACAATGGTGTCAATTTGTTAGGTAATATTGGTGATTGGATTTGAAACTTAGTTATATGAATTTTTCTTGTTATTTGCTTGCTCTTAGATTTACATAATACTCTTCCTTTATTCTATTATTGTTAATTGTATTTAAATTAATGAAGCTAATTAATTGCTTGATTATTTTGCATCTTTTGATGAATTTTTACTGTTAGATCAAATTGTTCGGTAAATTAAAATAACTTAAAGATTTTGTTTATAAACATTTATAGATTTTGGAGTCTATTACTTTTACCTGTCATTAGCTGATTGAAAATTTCTTTTTTCATCCGTATTACTTAATTTTCAGGATTTATTGAACATTTAGTTTGTTGTTTTGTGATTCTTTAGCTATTTTCATAAAACATTTTACACAGTTGATCTAATATTTGGATAGTGATCTTTATTTGAATATACTTTAGATTTTTCTCTCAGCATATGAGGTATGAAAACTGATTAACATAGGATCATTACACAGTCAATTGTCATTTTTTTTAAAAACTTCAATTAAGGCCAATTTCTTTCATATGTTATATAAAATAACCTACAGGAGATACATATTTCTGGAAATATTTTGGGGAGCACTGAACTTGTTAATAAATGTTATTTGTTGAATATGTTTTTTTTTACTATTTTCTTTAATTAATTTTATTTTTGTGGTCTTGAGGAGTGGTACTCATAACATCTAGAGCGGTTAACAGTCAACTGGTATAGAACTGTTAGCGCCCTTATAAATAGAAAACGAACCAATCTCCCTGAGCAGTCGGTGATTTGCACACTAACTTTACTGCCTCTCTTTCAATCAACCACTTAGTGTAGATTTATATTATCTTAAAACAAATACATACTCTCTGCTATCAAACAGAGAAAGAGTGTGGCAATCTGTGATAAGATTGATAGTTAAATTCCTGACCCTGGATAATTTCCTATTTAAAAACCCCCGAAGAAAAGTATCAAAAATAGTCAAGTCCGGACTATTTGGCGGCCACCTGGTTCTACCGAATCTTCTAACCCACAAAGAAAAATTTTTCTTTAAAACATTTGTTACCGCATTAATAATCCGTGTTTTTGCCAAACAATTTTTGTATTATTTCGACATAGTTTCAGTGTGCTTTGTATTTTGTAATACTTTAACTTACTACTTACCATAGCATCTGCTATGGAGTTTTCTGGATATTCTGAATTAAGAGGAATTTGATATGTTAAAAACATATTAAAGTTCTAGATAACAAGACATATCTTCAAAATACAGAAGGATTTCTAATTCTTCATTTTCGTAATAGTCGTTTCTTCGAACTGTTCTTTTCTTAAGTTGAAAAGTCGTTTTGAGTCCTGATGTGATTATACATATGTGAACGCCCGGACCACAAGCTAACCATGATGTAATTCCAAAGGGCAGAGTAATCTCGGATGATGACGATAACAATATTACGATGACTAAAAGGACTGCTTTTGTTTGTATTATGTAGCCTGAAGATTATCTTAATATAGACAGTTTGGTTTAGTACGTTCGGTCAAAAACATATGATTAACAAACAGCTCTCCTAAAAAGTAGTTGTGATCTTATAAAATATGCTCGGTTTAGTTATGATTATATTAATTAACTTAAGTTAGAAATACGTGTGTGATTGCTATTGAGATATTTGGTAAATAATATTCATTAAACTGTTTTTCAATACGCGGTTGTGTGATTTTCTAAACTATTAGCTTTCACCAGATATTGGATTAATTGTGTGTGGTATAAAAACTGTAATTATTGAGTTTGTGTCATTACGCGAAAAAGGAAGCATAAACATCACCGATGCCATGCCAGTAGCTCCAGTTTCTTAAATGGCAATTATGCTAGTGACAAAAGAAACAAATTGGCGAGAAATGATAATAGTGCCCGTTCTTTCACCCCAGAATTGCTACCTCCACATGTAGATAATCCAGGTTTGATAGATATAGTTAAAATTCTACAAAATTAACAGAGGCTCAAAATTGGCATGACTGTTAAAGATATTGATATCACCGATTTTAACGACAGCATGCTAAAATATACAATTGGGATAATATCATTATCTGCCATTTAGCGGTTAATAAACTGAAAGGGCCTGCAGAAACATGGCATGCAAGCCTATCTACTATTCCCAAATCATGAGCTGACTGGAAGTCGTTATTAACGATTACATTTCCCTTTAATCGTGACTTACATTATTTGATGACCGTAATGCTAACGTTAAAACCAAAAAATCATCAAAATCTTTATGAATATTGTTGTGAAAAGAGGTCATTAATTCATAAAATGCACCTAACCTTATAGTATGTAACTTGGACAATCAAAACATAAAATTTGCAGTTCAAGCAGCGAATATTAGAGATCCTTCAGTTTAGCTCCATATTTGAAATCATTTGACCAGGGACTTTTTCTGGAACTAGCCAAAAACCGGAGCTTATTAAAAAAGTAGTGGACATTCTTTTTCTTCTAGTGTTAGACGTGATTCTAAACAGCATAATTTATGTTATAAATGTAAACAACCAGTGCATAAAAGTTATCAGTGCCCACATCTTATAACGCAAAATGACCGTAATAAATTACATTGCAACTATTGCCGTAATATTGTAGTAGAGAGATGTATCTCCGGAGTCGAGATTGTCGGAAGATTGCCAAATTAAATACCCTCGTATTGGTAACCAGCTGTTGTTTGCCAATACTACATTTGATGTAGTATTGGCGAACGGGTGTGGACGATCCTGAAATTAAGCCTTAAATCAAAACTATTGTTGAAAGATTTCTAACATGTTTCCCAAGCAAAACATGAAAATTAAGTTGTATTTCGGAGGTAGAAATGACCATTAAGTTAAAATCCGATTTGCCTATAGTTCAAAGACCTTACAGATTAGCACAGTCTTCTTTTGCTAGCCCAGTTATTATGGTAAAAAAAAATCAGGACAGCCAAGGCTATATTTTACAAGTTTGGATTGTCGTTTGGGATATCATCAAATTAAACTATCGGAAGCAGTGACGGCTTATTACCCCGAATGAAAAGTCTGAATATCTTAAAGTGCCATTTGGACTAACTAATGCACCATATGTATTTCACCGTGCTATGGATATGATTCTTGGAGCCTTAAGATTTGACAAAACCCTAATATATCTGGATGACATTTTGATTCCTTCAACAACGATCGAAAAGGGCTTAAAGACACTACAAACAATTTGACTCCTCCAGAAGAACATGGAGTTTCTCTAAACTTGGAAAAATACCATTTTCTCACGGAGGAAATTGAGTATTTAGGCTATGTAGTGAGAGATAGGCAAGTACAACAAGTCCCACGAATGTGACCTCAATTAAAAACTTTCTCAGACCATAAGATGTTTATCATGTTAGACAATTTTTAGGGTTGATAGGACATTTGTACCCCATTTGCTAAAAAGTTCGCTACTTTATTAAATAAAGGTACAGAGTGGAAGTGGTTGCAGGAACAACAAACATCCTATAAATGCTTCAAAGAATATATGATGGCACTTTAAATCTTAACTCTCTTTGATAGATAAAAAGAGATTCTTTTATACACAGATGCTAGTGGAATAGGGCTAGCCAGCATGCTGTGCAAATTGAGGATGGAAAAGAAGTTAATCGGTTACTACAGCAAAACCACCTCTCCAACAGATCAACGATACCACTCTTTTGAGTGGGAGACCCTTGCCATAGTGCATTCCGTAAAAAAAATTAGCCATTACTTGATTGGAGTTAACTTTAAAATATTAACTGAGTGCTCCGCAGAACGGATTGATATAATAAAAAGGATCTAAACCGCCGAATAGGCAGATGGATTTTAGAACTAAAGGAATATACGTTTGAAATCTTATATCGACCAGGCACACGCATACCGCACGTGGATGTCTTATGAAGGAATCCAAAAGTGGATTGCAGTAAAGGTGTATATGCTTCTGTTCTTTTGGATAAAGATTGGTTACTGGCATCTCATGAAGCAGATAAAGGCATAAACAGTGTGAAGAGGATACTTCAGACTGGCGAAAATCACCTAAATATATCTATTTTCAATGATTATGTTATATGTAGAGGATTGGTATATCTTCGAACTGAATATTGAGACCGGGCAGGTTCCCAAGGTCTGCAGATGGAAGTTTTTGCGATATAATCATAATGATGTCGGGCACTTTGCATTCGACAAGACACATGACCCAATTTCTAGTCGTTTTTTGTTTCCAAAGATGAGAAAATTTGTACAAAAGTACATCGACGTTTGCATAAACTGCATGTACTATAAGACTCCATCTGGTAAACGACCAGGGTATTTACATCCCATATCAAAAATCATTTGCCTATTCCACACTTTACATGTCGACCATTTTGGACCAATCTGTAAAAGTCAATGTGGAAATTGTTACGTGAATGTATTTGTGAATGCGTTCACTAAATTTTGTTTCGTTAAAGTAGTTAGAAACACCAAGGCCAAGTATGTGGTTGAGGAACTTAGTAACGTCATAAACATTTTTGGAGTTCTTAAACGTGTTGTCCGTGATAGAGGCAACGCTTTTATTTCGAGGACATTTAAAGCATCTTGTGATAAAAGGGAAATACGTTTACATTTCAATGCTGTGGGAATGTCACGTGGAAATGGCCAGGTAGACCGATATAACCGGACCAGTTCTCTGAGCCATGAGAATGGCCGTCGGGACTACCTCCCTGGGGTTTGAGATTTGCAGTCGTGATTATATCCCTGAATATTAGGCGTCGGGAGCATAGGTTCCCTGGGCCTTGAGATTTGCCATCGGGACTACCTCCCTGGCCTTTAAGATTTGCCGTCGTCCCTGAGTTTGCCATCGGGTCATCATCTCACTGGAGTCTATCTCTCCGAGCATAATAGCGCCCCTGGGCTACAGGAGACTTAAGCGAGAAATTCTTCTCTCTGTCTCTGGGCTTTTATCTTAGAGAGTAGAACTTCTCAGAGTTTCAATTTTTTTTCTAGCGTAGTACAGGCTTCGACCATCATCCAGCCAGGAGGGCTGGGTTTGAACGCCCGGACTACAAGCTAACCATGATGTAATCTCAAGCGGCAGGGTAATCTCGGATGATGGCGATAACAATATTATGATGACTAAGGCCTGCTTTTCTTTGTATTATATAGCCTAAAGCTTATCTTGATATAGACAATTTAGTTTAGTGCGTTCGGTCAAAAAGATATGATAATAATAGCTCTCTAAAAAGTATTTGTGTTCTTATAAAATATGTTCGGTTTAATTATGATTACATCAATTAACTCAAGGTGGGAATACGTGTGTGACTGTTATTGAGATATTTCCGAAATAATATTCATTAAACTGTTTTTAAATATGCGGTTGTGTGTTTCTCAAATTATTAGCTTATATATATATATATATATATATATATATATATATATATATATATATATATATATATATATATATATATATATATATATATATATATATATATATATATATATATATATATATATATATATATATATATATATATATATATATATATATATATATATATATATATATATATATATAACGAAACCAGTAACGATAAGGATTACTCCTTCACCATTTTGTCGAGAATCGACGGAGAATGGTGAAGGAGTAATCCTTACCGTTACTGGTTTCGTTTTGTATAACTTTTTACGACCAAGAACCGCACAGAAATTGAAATTTCTGTTTCTCCTATATATATATTATATATATATATATATATATATATATATATTTTTTTTTTTTTTTTAATTGTATTAATTTTTTCTTCGTCCTTCATAAAGTCTTCTATCTTATATAGCAAACGTCACCAAAATTTCTTATGGAGATATTGCCAATCTGAGAAAACCATTGCCCTCCAAATTATGGCTACCTCCTTAAAAATATCTATGTCCCATCGAGCCGCATAGTTCCAGCGACAAATGGAGAAATAGTGAAAAAATCCGAATTCCAAATTTAGAAGACGCCAAGCTAGCCTCAGCTGTCAACCTTGACGTATAGAAGATTTACCCGTTATACAAAAGACAGACCGGAGTTACGTTCTCCTAAAAGTGAGTCCTTTCCATTTTATTTTACCTGACATGGTGGCTTGACAAAATTTATTGCATGAATTGACAAATTCATATTTTTTGTCAGTTTATATATATTTTTTGGCATTCTTTATTTTTAACTTTAAATAAAATGATAGACTTGTCAGATTTAAGAATCAAAAGAGGTCAGACTAAAGGAGCTTTAACGCGGTTTCAGACACATTTAACGTCCATTCAGAATGGCGATCTGGATGAAAGTATAATTACCGAGTTAAAAATTAGGTTAAATAAGGTTGAACCAATTTTTTCTCACTTTGATGACATTCAGTGTAAAATAGAATATTTACTTGCCAAACACAAAAATACCCAAATAAAAATTTTTGAGGCTCTAAAATTAAATCAAATCGAGCTAAATATATATGCTCATTAGTGTTGAGAGCTGCTATACCCACGTCTTTCTTGGCTTTTTCCAAGGCTGCTTCCGCGTGTTTCAATTTATACGAGATTTTTTCAGATCCTCACGTTTCAGGGTCCCTAGATGACGAAACATGTTTTCCCAATTCCGTCAGTCTGTCTGACTGCTGCGTAGCTAAAAAACTACTTACTCGATTGACTTGAAATTTTGGTGAAAAATTGGATTGGGATGACCTGGTAACATTTTGGTAAAAATCCAATATGGCGAAACAAAATGGCGGCTTAATGAAATGTTAAAAAAATTATTATTAAAAAACTACTCATCCAATTTATCTGAAATTTTGCAAAAAGCATCAAGTATTATGTTGGAATCAACTGGTAACATTTTGGTAGGAATCCAGGATGGGGGAAGAAAATGGCGGCTTAGTAAAATATTTAAAAATTGAGCCTGAAAAACTACTTACTGAATTGATTTCAAATTGTTTGTCATTGCTAATTGTGATATAGGGGTCAACTAGAAAAATTGTGGTAATAATTCAAGATAGCGGAATAAAATGGCGGCCAAATAAAATGTTTTTAATCACGAAAAAATCACCCTCTCAGGTTTTACATATATGTTTTAGCATTCCTAGATTCAAAAAAATGTGTTTCATTAATTCCGTCGGCCCGTCTGTCGGTCTGTCTGTCAGTTCGCGGCATAGCTTAAAAACTAAACCGAAACAAAATGGCGGCCTAGTGAAATGTTAAAAAATATTATGAAAAAGCTATTTGTCGAATTTATTTCAAATTTTGCATAGACAACAAGTATTATGTTGGAATCAACTGGTAAAATTTTGATACGAATCTAAGATGGCGGAACATAACAAAAAACTATTTAATGATTTTAAATTATGTACCATAACTAATTGTGGTATAGGGCTCAACTAATAAAAGTGCGTTACTAATTCAAGATGGCGGAACAAAATTGCGGCCAAATAAAATTGTTGTATCGTGTAAAAATTCTCCTCTCTGTCGGTCTGTCTGTCAGTTAGCGACATAGCTTAAATACTACTTACCCGATTGACTTCAGATTTTGACCAAAAATTAAGGGTCGTATGGGCATGACCTGGTAATATTTTGGTAAAAATCCAATCCTGAGCAATGTTAAAAAAATTTTGATAAGGTGGTGTATTATTTGCGGCAGATGACCCAGAATAACTTTTTAACCAATTTAAAAACGTTGCAGGAGATAGACGAAATAGGAGATCCGAGGAGATGGAAAACAGAAGGAAAATACTAAACATGCATACACAAGAAAACATGAGATGGAACAGACCACAGGTTGACTCGACTAGCCATCCCCTTTTTTAATGGAACTAGGAACATAAGTCCAACTGAATTTCTGGAGAAATTGAAATGGTGGTTGGAGGATCAGAGAATAACGAACCAAGAAAAAATAAGATGGGCATAGAAGCTCGCGGGGCGAGGCCGAACTTTGGGCTGATGTCTCCTGTGCCAATCAGACACATTTGAGAAATTTAAATAAAGGCTGTTATTGAAATATTGGAGTAGAGAAAGATAAAAAGCCCAGGAACTATACAAAGGAAAATATCACAAAATAGAAGAATATACAAAAATGTCAACCTACTTTTTAAAAATGTTGAAGACTGCAAAATATGTAAACCATTTAAGTCAAAAAGAAACAATAAGTTTAATTATAGACCAAGAAGTCTCTTTGGTCTTAAGCACAGAACAGCGGAAGATATCTCTAACACCTTGGAATGTTTTGATTTGCTAGAAAAAAGAAATGAACGAGACACTTACAGTCATTCAAGATACAAGCGCAGTGTAATGCCAGACAATTTCGACAGGCAAGAAAACAAAATTTAATCCTATGCAGAACACTCGACATTGTTTTGAACGTAGGTATTCAGCACTACAATTCGAGAGACACACCTTACATTAGTCCAATTGTGGAATAAAAAAGGATGAATCTATACATATTTGCCTAGATGCACAAAACCTGAATAAAAATATTTTTAAGGACTACGAGTGCCCACCACCATCTGAAGAAATATTATATCAAAGAGGTCCACCCTTATGCTTCTCAACACTGTACCTAACAAGTAGCTATTGGCAAATTCCACTTGATCCAGATGACAATAAATACTGTGGATTTTCTTTTGAGGGCAGAATATATGAATTCCTTAGAATGCCATTTGGTCTATGCACAGCAGTGGCTGGAATAACTCGATGACAGGATTTGATTTTAAGTGGATGTAAATATTTTACAACAGCAGATATGAAGGAAATACTTGACTTCAGGATTATAAAACAAGCACTTGGAACACTTAGAAATAGTTTTCAAGAAACTTCGACAAGCAAACATGAAACTTAGTAAAAGTAAATGCAGATTTTTTGTAGAGAAGTAAGATTTTTGGGACATATTTTAAGTACCGAAGGAATAAAGATGGATGAAGATAACATTAAATCAATAAAACATTTTCTAAACCACATAATGTAAAATATTAAGAGCATTTTTACAAATTTGTAATTACGATAGAAAGTTTTGCAGGAACTAGTCAGAAATAGTAACACCCCTATATAAATTACTTAAAAAAAACAGCTGAAATTGGACTGACCCACATAATGAAGCATTTCAAGCATTCAAAGAGAACATAATTCAAAGCACAATTGTTATATCATCCAGACTATACCAAACCCTTTTATATTGAATCAGATGCAAGCGGCTATGCATTAGGAGTAAGATTGTTTCATAAAAATTCGAATCAACATCAACAAAATGTAGCATTTTCAAGCAAAAAACGTCATGATAGTAAAAGAAACTATAATACAACTCAAAAATAACTGTTGAGTATTGTAAATTGCATATAAAAATGGGAAACCGTAATATTGGGATTTGAAGTAAGGGGAGGAGGGAAAGAAAATTGTATAGCAGAAACATTATCAAGGTATGGAGGTGTAGTAAATGGAATAGTTAAAACTGAGAGCAACATTAACATTGCTAAAATTAGCTTGAGAATAAATGAAGAATTTATTGCAAAATTAAAAGAAATTCCAAAACTATAACAAAATGTTGAACAAATTCGGACATTTATCAAAAAGTTACAAAAAGGATGCGAAACATCATACTATAAATTACAACAAAATATTCTTTTTAAAAATGAAGATGACTAGAAAATGTATATTCCCAATGATTTCGTGGTTGAATTGGCAACCCTGTATCATGTTCAATATGAACATTTTGGCGCTCGGAAAACGTGGAAACTTATCAATCAAACTTTGCTACTAACAAGATGAAAGAATCCATAAAAAATAATTAGAAATTGCTAATTATGTCAAAGATATCCTCAAAATGTTATGCAAGGCCAATAACACACATTATCACAGAAAATGATTTGGTAGCAGTGGACGTATTTGGCCCATTACCAATATCCATAGGTAGAGTGAAATATGTATTCGTACTTTTAAATGTATTTACAAAATATGTCAAACTTTATTTCATAAGACAAAAAACAGCGAAGTAGTACATAAAATGGCTGACTACTTTCAAAATATTAGAAAACCTAAAAGAGTACTTTCTGACAATGTAACACAATTTACAGGAAAACTGTGGAAAAAACTAATGGACAAATGGGACGTAAAATAATACATTGTAGCGTACGTTACCCACAAGGAAATCGATCCGAAAGGGTCATGAGGGAACTAGCAAGATTATTACGAATATTCAACTATACATCACATGCGTCATGGGCAAAGTACGTATCAGAAGTCGAAATGGATTCGCGCCAATATACTAAGAAAAAAGATAGCACCCATAATTACATATAAGAAAAATCTTAGGGTTTCCGGATAATAATCCATACAACCAGAAAATAATGTTAACAAGTGCAAAGAGAAATCTACAAAACTGAGCCAACATAAGAACGAATAAAAACAATAGTAATAAAAGGTTTATAAAGTTTCAAGAGAATCAGTTAGTGTGGCTACGTTCAGAAACAAGAAAAGGAAATTGAAAAACTATTCTTGCTCTACAAAGGACCATTTCACATAAAGAGGTCTGCATGATCAAATGCATGTAAAACGGAGAAACTCGATGGAAGTGTTCGTGGTATATTTAGACAACATTTTTAAAACCATACTATAAATCGAAAAAGAAGAAGACTAAAATTAGTATGATCAAGAGTTCATACAATAAATTAGAATATTTAGGATTTCATAAAAAGTAGAATTTACGAAGTTTGTTGTTGAAGAATTTTAGTTAAGGCCGTTTTACATGCTGAAATTCTTTCTTGCAAGTTGCAATACTCTTGAACAAAAGTATGCGCAGTGACAAGACATTTGTATCTTTTGTCAAACTGCGCATGCCTTTGTTCAAGACTATTGCATATTGCAAAGAAGAATTGCAGCATGTAAAACGGCCTTAACGGAGGTGAATATATAAAGTTTGCAATTATTTTATAAAGGATCAAGAGGTTCTGGAGTTTCGGCTTTGGTGGCGCTGCATTTATTGAAACTGATTAGTAATTTTCTTTTGAAAATAATATTATAATCAATTGTTGGGGCTATGCATCGGTTCACGTTAACGATCCGTTAAGTAGTAGCTACCACAACTCTACTAGTAGCTTATAGCGACATTTTATGAGGAATGGGCACACGTTCCATTCAGCAAAGGCTAGAAAATCACCAAGATTGACCGCAAAGATCATTTGGCCAATGAGAGCAACGCATTCTTACGTACAACAAATAAGCATAGTAGGGAAATAAAACGAGCTGGCATAAAACAAAGGGGTCTGTTTTGAATCTTGAGTTACTGACCAACACATGTAAATAAAAACCAAAAAACATCTTAAATTAAAGAGCAAATAAAATAAAAGAAAAAATCAGAAAATAAGCTTTATTTAAATTATATATTTTTGAGAAGATGGCTTGTTTTGGGCTAGAAATCTTAATTCCAAGATAAGAATTAATGGAATAATGAATTATGGTCCGAAGATCCAAAAAAAAAAATTGTAATTTTTATTTATATTTTAGTTCGTGAAGCCAGCTAGGGGTTCAATTTCTAGTTCAAATTCAATAAAATACCAGTTTTGGTTCAGTCCAAGTTCACATTATAATTCATGGCACATTAACATGGTAACAATTTACTGAAGTAAAGTACACGTGTTTATGTTTGGAGGCCATCAACCTTAACCCAGCAAGGACAAGGTCGTCGAGTATAAATTTTAATATTGAACTATTATCAGAACAAAATATTCAATGTTGAGGATATTTGGGGGCGGAACCTCAATATTGGTGGTTATTAACCCAAGCAAAACAAGCATTTTGTAAGTTGATTTTTGGACCCTCTAAGGTGAACAATATCGCGTACAGTGCAAGAGCTGATTTTCTTTTCTTATTTAAATTTAGTTAAAATCAAATAACTTACATGTCCTTTCATAAAACTTACATAATTTCTTGTAAAAAGGGTAGTACATAAAAGGGGGTTATTTTAAATTAGCATTAGGGAACAGGTTTAATATTTTGGATAAGCGTTTGGCCAAACATCCTAAATTGTAAATAGCTATGAGACTATATAACGGATATTTATAAATAAAAGTTAGTTTGTTGTAGGTGTAACAAACATTTGTTTGTTATTTTATACTGTAGTGTTCAATAGATTTGCAGATTCTTCACATTTGCAGTTGTTTTATTTTTGTTAGCTATCTATAATTTTATGATTACAGTTACCCGACTGATACATACCAAGATATATGTCACGCTGTGATACATATCTTTACAATAATCTTAACTTTAACAATATAAACAGAAATTTTAATAACATAAGACAAAAAAGAGGCTGAAAACAATTTGGAAAAGATTCTAGTTCAGCCCCCCAAAAAAGGTGAAATCATAAACTACATACATACTCAATAAAAATCGTCAAATCAGATATAACATGCACAAATGAGGATGTAAAAAAAAGTATAATATCAAGGTCGCTGGGTGCTCGCTTCCAAATTAAAAAGGAGTTCTTTATATTGAGATTTAAAAGCTGAAACTGATAAATGTTAGAAATATCGGAAATTTCATCATAAATCGCGTAAAATGATGGAAATATAATGAGGAAAATAGGAAAAGATCTGCGATAAAATGCAGTCCGATGTGGTGGAGTAACTTTCTTTGGTTCTCTAAGAAGAACCATTTTGTCACTTGTAACTTATATGAAACTGCTTCTCTCTGACGAATTCCATAAATAAATCTCACAAGTCTTTCGAACACGCTGAATCCTATCCTTAACAATTTCATCCAGGTAAGGGCCATGAACAACATCAGCAAAATTAAAATGGTTGAGCACTAAAGAATCAGTTAGTTGAGTTTTTTTTGAGATTTTGTCAACATATGTCTATGAGAGAATGATTTTTTCAAGTTCGCATAAGCTGTTTGTATGCATTTACTTACATGTGTTTTGAATCTTAACTCTGCGTCTCTAACCTAACCTAAGTTTCGAAAAGAGTTGGAGTTTGATATTCTCTTCACTTCATTTTTTACGTTTTTATATTTTTTAGGCTAAGTTTTTTTTAAACAAATCATATTTTTTATAGTATAGGTTAACCACGGCGGTTTTTTACTTCATTGTTTTATTTGTACTAAAGGCGATAATAAAAATTGTTAAGGGCGGCGACTTTCTCATTTACAGTTACAAAATAAATAATATTTTCAAACGGAGTCACTACTAAAAACTCATAAAGTAGCTTCTTGTCAATACCGTCTATATTTCTAGAACTGATACTATCAACATGTGACTTCATCCCTTTTCACTAGGTATTAAAATTACGCCTTGGAGTAAGAGTAAATGTATGTGTTGTAAATTTAAGGAATCTGTGATTATAAAATATATATAAATATATATATAGGTATATATATATATATATATATATATATATATATATATATATATATATATATATATATATATATATATATATATATATATATATATATATATATATATATATATATATATATAGATATATATATATATATATATATATATATATATATATATATATATATATATATATATATATATATATATATATATATATATATATATATATATATATATATATATATATATATATATATATATATATATATATATATATATATGTATACATATATATATATATATGTATGTATACATATATATATATATATATACATATATATATATATATATATATATATATATATATATATATATATATATATATATATATATATATATATATATATATATATATATATATATATATATATATATATAGCTTAAGTAGAAAATGATTAACGCGGCAAGAACTATTATATGTTTCAAATGCCGTTTAAATGTTGGAATTAAAATTAGCTTTGACAATTTTTATTGAAAATATCAAATATTGTTTTTATCATCGAAACCCCAAAATCTATATTTTAAACCTTCTAGAAATTAGACTAAAAACATGTTGCCAGCAGTTAATTTTTTTTTCTAAATCACTATCACCCCATCTAATAACGAAACAAATCAATATGTAAAAAATATACAATAAAATATTAATAGATAATAAATTTAAAAAATATTTTCACTACAACTGAATTTGTAATTTTGTTTTTAGGGAGCTGTTTCATCTCCTTAAGGTAAACCTATTATATACAAAAATTGCTTTTGAATGCAGAAAAGAAAATAAATTTGTCCTGTATTACCTTTCTTTAAAGCTAAGGTTTAGGGGATGCTTGTATTCTCATGGGCAATCCTGTATATTGTAGAAATTATTTAATGTAAAAAGACATAAAAAATGTCACCGTTTTTTTTTAACTAAGCACTACTACTAATTTTTTTTCTAGGTTTATGGGAGTTCTTTTATCCTTCTAAGCTACCTTGGCTAGAGGAAAAAATGTTTTAATATACAAAATTATAAAAAAAAATTATGTGTTTCGCAGTTCTTTAGGCATGTTTAATGTTTTTGGAATACCTTGTATATTTGAAAAAAATTGTTTAATATACAAAAAAAAAATTAAAAAATACTTTTTTTTGCGTTGATAAATCGTTTTTGGATATTTCTTTTTCCTTTCAGGAGGGTTGCGTCATGATTTTAAAGCTATGGTGAAAAAAAAGTATGTACAAAAATTAATTCAAGTTTAAGATATTTCCTCGTTTTTTAAAACATGTATTTTTTTCAATATAGATAAACGACCAAAATCCAATATCTATCGATTTCCACAATATTTCAAAACATTTACCTTAAATATATCTGTTTTCAATTATACCGTTATCGGTTTATGAATTCTTAAATTACGATTTTTTACGTTATTATACCTCTTGAAAATATCGAAAATCTACGCCCATGGCTCACAAAATCTAGTTCCCGTAGGACTTTGACCCATGCTATTATTGGTGCAAAATTTGAAATGAATTGGTTTGTCTGTTTTGAAGTGATCTTTGAAGCAAATTTTGTATACACATATACACACATCCGTACAGGCATTGTCATTTTTTTCTATAAATATGTTTTTCATTCTTTAGGTTCTCCAAATCTCCGAAAAAAAACCCAACTTTTCGCGATTACAATAACAAAGCCTTTCGTGATTAAAATACTCTATATATCCTATACATTATAAAAATAATATAATATAAGGTCATATTGGAAAGTAAAAATATGATAGGTTAATGGTCTTAATTGACAAATATTTCAATCGTCTTAAATTTACACTAAGAAAATATTGAGCAGTTTTCAATTCAGAATGCCTTAAACAACTAAAACGCTATCTATATCCTTCTACTATTAAAATATTTAGTATGTAACACGCCCTGCAGTATAAATAAAATCCATATTAATGCTATCATACCCCATACGTAAAACATCTGAAACCTTTAATGGTCACTAATGATGATTATATCAGTCAGTATATGCAAAATAGCTCGCAACAGCCTTAGAAATTACAAAAAGCGGCGACTGTATATAACGAGTACTTAACGTCAAAAATTAAATTAAAACTACAGATCAATCTCCGCCTGGAAAATGCCACTACTCTGAACTGGATTGCTTTAACCCCCCCTTATATAAATATATAACACGAAACCATATAACATACTAAAGTCAGCGACACACTAAATAACAAACACCGCGTGGGTATAACGAAAAAAAAAAAACATAATTAATTCTATATCTTGAGTATGCAAGACAGCAGTTATGTCGTAACTTCTTTACTAGCCGTTTCTAAACATACTAGAAGAAATAAACATTACCTAACGACCTTTATTTCGTCTATAAAGTTCTTGCTATAACTTTATGTTGCTATTGTCGGACTATATTGAACTTTTTATCACAAAATTAACAAACATCTCGAATGTTTCGAGGGGTGCTAAGAATAGATGTTGATGGTAAAGTGGAGAAAATTACGGCTGCCCAGCAGAACAGGGGAATAAATACATGGAAGGATTCTTTAAGAGGAAACTTTTCTATATTTTGGGTAATAAAAAATAACGTAATTCGTATATATACTGTAAAGGGTTTGGAAAATAAAATACCCCTATCTAGAAAGCTATAGAAATTACGGAAAAAGTTAAATATTAAAGCTTATTGCTGTAAACCAAGCTTTATTTTATAATATTATTGTTTATACAGAGTGAGTGGTTTTGCATGGGCCACAATGAGCTTTTATTTATTTATTTTTTGGGATTTAAAATGGGTTACCCTATATATTTTTACATTTTTATATTCTGCAACGAATTCGAATTTTCATGTAACATGTCCTATACCCAAATTCGTTTGTTTTAATGTTGACATTTGAAAGCTGACATTTTAGGCTCTTTAATTAGCTATAAGATCTAAACGGTTTGATTTGTAACAAAACGGTTTGTACTTTTCCATCTTAGTTTTTAAATATCTATAAACTGACATCAATACACCGAAACTAGAAATCTGTGAACGTCTGGTTTAACCGGAACTTCTATAGCTTTCCAGATAAGGTAGTGGGTTATCTTATGTGCTCCACCCTATACATATTACTAAATAAGTACGTGCGGAACTCACCTGAGTTATACTTTACTTTCCTTAATAAAAAAGGATTCATAACGAAGGGCGTTCCCGGTAGAGCTAATTTACCCACTTTTTATATTATTTTGTCAATTTTTTTATTTCTGGTTATTATGAATGTAACCTCTTATTTTTTATTTTATCAGGTTTATTATTAATTGCCTATTAAGTATATTCGTGTATTCTTTTCATTGTTCTAGAGCTAATCAGTATACAAAAGAAATGTTTTTGTTTAGCAACAAGAAAAAGAATTTTGAAATGTTTTAAAGTTTTTTTAAAAAAGCTAACCAATTTTCAAATATTATTTTTATTGGTGGTACAAACGTAGGTATTTCTGAAAAGCAGAAGAAATAAGTTATCAGCTGATGTCAAAATATCCAGTAGTTTCTATTTAAAATAAAGAAATTTTCCTAATTCTGAAAATGGTGGATTATATATTTTTTTTTAATTCATATAATATTGAATGCTCAAGTTAAGCAGTTTTTCTGCCCAAATCACATTCCAATATATATAACCTTTTCAAGCTAGAATCGTTTAGTTAAAAGCACTGGTCAGTTTGATCTCATATAGACATCTTGATTTTAAAAATAGATACAGCAAACTATATAGTTTTAGAAGCTGTGACTAACTAACATACGGTTGATTTTAAAAACAAAGTTTTCGTATACCTGAATTTTGGCATAAAACATTTTAGGTACATCCTGTTTAGCATCTCAATTTCCACATTACTACATACAACTTTTAACAAAATAAAGATCACTGTTGAAAACCGCATCTTCCTGCACCACTCTGCTTTCAAGTAATAAAGGATTAAAATGCGTCAAAATATCGATTTAGTTAGAACTGAGCAGTTTGATTGGATATAGCCGTCTTGATCTTAAGAGTGCAAATCTACGTTGTAAAATTTCTCGTGTTCATTTTTCGAACTCAAACCTCAAGCACCACTCTGTAGATGACGCATCAATGTCGGAATCCGATTATTTTTTAATTTTTTCCAAAATAGGCCATATAAATAAATTAACACGTTCAATATTTAATGTTATAACATATTTATGTACAAACATTACATAAAATCTATAAAATACTATGCAAATAAGTAGTTTCACTTTTAACGAAAAAATTCAAATATTTCAGAAAACGCTTAACAGTGACGCAACATTGTGATATCCCCTCCATCTCAAGCAAATAACTTTATGAGTTTTACATTCCTTTGATAGAAAATTCAAAATATTGCACATGGCATGTATTTCTTGCCTCGTTGATATATTTATCTTTATTGCGAAATGAAATTAAACGAGAGAGTGCTGTTAAAGAATACCTCTTTTACAGACTATAATATTTATGATCTCCCCTACCGACTGTTTTTTTATCAGCTAGCCGAAGTAATAATTGCAGGGCCTTTCGACTTTCGGCACCTTTCGGTGTTTGCCGATAAAAACAAGTTTTTTTAATATCTAAATACCCGGCATATTGGTTTCCTTATATTTTTATGAACATGATTTTATGATAACCTGAGTCTTGGGTTGAGAATTTCCTGTTTGTTTATTATAGGTGTGTTTTAAAATGACTAGTACTTGCATTTTTAAAACGTCAACGTTTAGTTTAGAACTTCTCACTCTTGTGACTGTGTCTAAGCTTTCTAGATATTTGTTTATGAATTTCTGTGTTACTTGTGTAATTAGGATATGTGTAATGAGTGTAAAGGGCGTAAAAATACGAGCAAGACCTCGGCGCCGAACTACAAAACATTTTGCAATGAGAATCCTGGGAAAATGCAGAATAAGGTAAGTTCAAATAATATAAATATAGGTGCTCGATTTTGAGACCCTTCATGAATTTGAAGAATTAGAAATGGACAATTGTAAAATATTGATCACTTTGATTTTCAAAGAGATTATCTACATACATATTACTGATTACAGTACATACATATTAAAAATATCAACATATTTTTTGCGTTTGGAAAGTTTTAGACGGTACGTGGTGGATGTATTTCTGAAGTACATATCTTTTGTTTGAAACTTAAAATAGCCCAACTTTGAAGGAGGAAGACTATTTTGTTTTCAAACAATGATGAAAATAAATAAAACTAATAAATGTGTTTTTATAGGTACCTAGGCAACATGATTCTTTTAGAATTTTCTCTTTCATTTTTATTTCATATTCATATTTTTATACATGAGGTGAATTCTCTCTGAAATTCACATCAATACGGTTTTTATATTTGTAAAATTTAAATATGTTTTGTAGGATTAATTTTAAATTTTAACTTTTAACAAACACAGTGTGCCTTTAGGGGTATAGTAATTCGGAAGGTATAAAAACTTATTTCCTCTTGGTCATATAATTGTGGTAGAAATTAAAAGCTCATAAAATTAGACACTTTTTATGCAACACTAATACTTTCATACTGGTAGTCTCATAATGCTGGCTGATGCAATTTAACTCACCGGATCCATGACAATCTGTGCAAGAATAAAGCTTTTAGTTATGAGTATTATATTGATCCTTTTAATGTGACTTCCACGTAGAAAGTTTTGCTGTTGCAGACAGTAGCAGGCTTTAACAGTGTATACCCCCACAGTTATCATATCACAAAGAGAAAATTATTGGGAAGCAACATTTTATCGATACCTAATTTACTAAGGCATTGCTTTCTAGTGAGAAAATAGTTCTTGCGCGTGGCTATGCATATGTAACATATTAAATATCTTAGTCTTGTTTCTACAAACAAATAAAAATTGACCTTTTATATATTCTCATTCTTGACCAAAAATGTACATACAGATTCCTGAACCGCTGGAAAAGTAAGAAAAAATTGGGGATATTAGTTTTCATTTCTCAAGTAATTTGGTGTACTACTGTATGTTACTGTATTTATGTATGTACAGTGTGATCAGTGCATCTTGATAGCATTTTAAATGTTAATAACTTTTTTACTTTTTAACTTATCGGAGTGAACAAAAAACTAATTATAGGGTTACTTAAAACTTTTTTTCTGGTTATTAGAAAAACAAAAGACTATTAATTTTATAAGATATCACCATAAGTCGTATTGTTTAAATCGGACACACCTCGGCACACACTCTATACTATATTTCCCTCAAATGGAATTCTTCTTGCAGATTATAAATATAATATCTAGTTTGATAACTTTATCTTCAAAGACACCCGATCAATTTAAGAAAAACCGTATGAGGCAGTGTGTTAGAGAGAGAGACGGACAACATTATTACATAGTGGAGTGGATAGGTATCAAACCAGATATAATTATAATCTGCAAGAAGAGACTCATTTGAAGGACATATAAGTCAGGATGTCCCATTTGAAAAATATAATTTATAGTAATATCTTGTAAAATTGACAGTATTTTTTTTTCATTTTTTACAAGCTCGGTAATTTATGTAATTTTTTTTAACAAGCATTTGACCCTCCCACATTAATAATATAACAGACTTAATATTTGGACAGCATATATTTAAGATTTTCCCATAAGAGACAATGTTTTAGAGAGAGAGGGATAACCTTGATTTCCTCAAATTTTAAATACTTTTAATGTATGAGTGCATTATATCATTGGATTTTGGAATGCAAAGGTTTGTTACAAAACAAATTAAAAAATCCAGGTGTGTATTTAAAAGTTGATGATGGCTCCTCATTTACGAAATATCAGATTCAAAAAATGACAGCACCATAAAATGTTAGACAAAAAAATGCTTTGGCAATGTGTTTACAACTTTAAAAAAATTTTAGGATTAAAAAATTACTGCATAATTTTAAAAATGCAATATTTTATTCGTTTCTAAATATCTCAAGAACATAATAGCTAGAATTCGCCTGCAGGTGCTATTAGGCTTATATCGAAATTGTCTAAAACTTTCTATATTTAACCATTTTTCTATCTCTTGCAATAAGCGAGATCTGTTTTGTGATGTTACATCCTCTCTAAATATGAAAATTCAAATTTTATGAGTCAAAATCTCAAAAACAAGTAAAGATACTACATACAAATAGCTAGAATCTGGGACAAAATTCAAAACCCAGAAGAAATTGGTGTTTTATGTAAAAAATATTTCTAAAATGTACCAAAAATAAGTAAAGAAAATAAGCATCCAAATGTGTATTCCTCTTTTTTTTAACTGGCATGTTTTTTAATACAGAATTGTTTCTAGTTCAAAATTCCAGGTATTACTCTGTATTGTCATATTTCTTATCAACTTGAATGAAATTGTGCCATCCAGAACTGGTATTTTATTTGTTAAGGCAGTGTGCAAGTCAACAAATATCACAGGAATAAATACATGTTTATTATTAAATCCATTTTTTGAAAAAAAAAAAGTATACATGGTAAGAAATCTGGCCTACAACACAACTGCCTAAAAAAGATATGGAACCTCTAAGTTTTACACAAATTCAATGAAAATTGAATAATCATTTTAGACAGAAATACGAGCAGAAATATTAAATTATGTAATATATTTATTGCTTCTTTTTAACACTATACAAGGTTGAGATGCTAATGTCGATGGTAATTTTCTTTAAATATAATACCATTTTTTTATTACATGCTTAGTTTTTTGAGGTCTTTCCGAAGGTCTTTCTTATAGCATCAGCTTTTAGTCTAAATAGAAGAAAGAGTTTTTCTGATAAAAAAAAAAATCGGTAAATTCACCTTTACCAACAAGTTTTTTCGTACAGAATTCTCTTACGAGACCACACGGACAACCATATAAAACTGAGGTAGGAGTGCATAATTTCTGCTCTTCTAAATCTCAATCGAAATGGGAAAACATGTTTTTTTTTGGGATCCCGGAACCCTAAAATGCAAAGATCTGTAAAAATCTCTTGGTGATTTTTTCACGATTACAATACTTCCCTTTTATGGGACCATAAGAAAGATCACACAAAACTGAGGTAGGAGTATACAATTTCTGCTCTAAGTAGAATTATTTAGATTTTACAGCCATTCTAAATATCAAATTGTCATTTTTCAAATGTCATATCTCAAAAACCATTGAACTTAGGCAATGTAATAAATAACTTAACATGTTTCATGTATAATAGCAGAAATATATAATTTCTGCAGGTGCAAAACGGCCTACAAGAAGAATTGCTTTCGATTATGTCACAGGGTACCCTCCTGCGATCATGATTTCTGGGCCTCTACCCTCATCAGGCAGGCTTGTACCCAGGGAGATCTGAAATAACAGATTGCTCGATATGACAATATCGAAAACGAAACGTCTATCATACTGAAACAGTACTACAAGTTAAATGTAACATTTAGCACCACCTATTGGGGCTCCGGTGATTTCCGGCTGCAAACCCATAGGTAATTTAAAAATATGCACTAGCACCATCATGCGGAGAGTAGATATTAAAAATCGATAAAAATGCGCTCTCACACATCTTTATCAAAAGTTCTTGGCCGGAAAAGATATATGTATAATAGCAGAGATATATAATTTCTGCAGGTGCAAAACGGACTACAAGAAGAATTGCTTTCGATTATGTCACAGGGTACCCTCCAGCGATCATGATTTCTGGGCCTCTACCCTCATCAGGCAGGCTTATACCTAGGGAGATCTGAAATAACAGATTGCTCGATATGACAAAATCGAAAACGAAACGTCTATCATACTGAAACAGGACTACAAGTTAAATGTAACATTTAGCACCACCTATTGGGGCTCCGGTGATTTCCGGCTGCAAACCCATAGGTAATTTAAAAATATGCACTAGTACCATCATGCGGAGAGTAGATATTAAAAATCGATAAAAATGCGCTCTCACACATCTTTATCAAAAGTTCTTGGCCGGAAAAGATATATGTATAATAGCAGAAATATATAATTTCTGCAGGTGCAAAACGGCCTACAAGAAGAATTGCTTTCGATTATGTCACAGGGTACCCTCCTGCGATCATGATTTCTGGGCCTCTACCCTTATCAGGCAGGCTTGTACCCAGGGAGATCTGAAATAACAGATTGCTCGATATGACAATATCGAAAACGAAACGTCTATCATACTGATAATAATGACATAATCGAAAGCAATTCTTCTTGTAGGCCGTTTTGCAACTGCAGAAATTATATATTTCTGCTATTATACATATATCTTTTCCGGCCAAGAACTTTTGATAAAGATGTGTCAGAGCGCATTTTTATCGATTTTTAATATCTACTCTCCGCATGATGGTGCTAGTGCATATTTTTAAATTACCTATGGGTTTGCATCCGGAAATCACCGGAGCCCCAATAGGTGGTGCTAAATGTTACATTTAACTTGTAGTACTGTTTCAGTATGATAGACGTTTCGTTTTCGATATTGTCATATCGAGCAATCTGTTATTTCAGATCTCCCTGGGTACAAGCCTGCCTGATGAGGGTAGAGGCCCAGAAATCATGATCGCAGGAGGGTACCCTGTGACATAATCGAAAGCAATTCTTCTTGTAGGCCGTTTTGCACCTACAGAAATTATATATTTCTGCTATTATACATATATCTTTTCCGGCCAAGAACTTTTGATAAAGCTGTGTGAGAGCGCATTTTTATCGATTTTTAATATTAACATATTTTAATATTTTTTCGGACATAACAACCTGAATTATTCAAATTTGTGAAAGGCTTTAAAGACGCATGATTTATGTATGCGCTTAAAACTGCAAACAAGAAAAAATATCCTACAACTTGTATCACCGAGATATCAACTACTCAAATTAATGTTCTAGAAAAATGTATAAGTCTTATTGATTTGATTACTTTTACTACTTTATAGATATTACTTATATTTTTGTTTAAAGTTATTAGAATAACATAATATAATTTTACTTAGAAGTAAAATAAATATATTTTTATAATAAAATACATTTTTTGGAATCTTAGTCTTATTATTTCAATTTTTTCACTTCAAATGTATGTCTTAAAATCCACCTGACATTTTTTTTCTTTCACCGCATTCTCTATTTTTGGAGCCCCACTTGGTTCCCTCAAAAACAAAAGTGTATGCCCCTGCGCATTATCATATAAGTGCCATATATATATACCAGTCAGTTTACCATGTTGTTAAGATATAATAGCACGTTGGACATGCCAAAGATATTTATAAAAAAAAAATATAGTTCCCTAATATTTCAAATAATATTACAACAGTTTCAACTACATGTTTTTTGTTTGTTTTTATTGTAGGGATGATATTAACAAAGGCCATACATATTCAACTAGTTTTGCAAAGAAGCGTGGTAATGATGTTGAGAGTTTAAAGTTCCAAGATGAGTCTCCAGGGGGGTCTCCAAGGATATCTTTGTGAGTATAAATTAAGAGATCTTTCAGTAAAATATTTGAAAGTATCACATATTAGTAAAAGTATTCCTAATACAATGTGCCAAAACGAATTACGAAAAAATCTTTTAAACGTTTAGATAATTCAAGTAGATACTAAAACCCTGACAAAATTACAATAAAAAAAAAGATTATGCATACACAAGTGGTGTTTGTCCCGACAAGTTTTGTAAGGGCAAACAATGCAAGGTGGCAAAATGTAAGGTGTTGGCTGTAGAGACGTTATTCCATAATTTTGGGCACTTGGTTGTACTGTTTTACAACCACATTTAAAAAGTAAAAATTTGTCTTGGTATAGGCCGTTAAAATATGTGGGGTAGGGAAGGGGTTCACATGAAGAGAAATATAGTTTGATGATGTGAAAAAAATCTAGCAGCATATAAGAAGACTGACACTTATATAATTCTAACACCACTTTTATTTGTTCTTGATTATTACTGGATTTACTAATATTATTAGTAAATCCAGTTTATAATAATTTAATAATGAATACAATGAATCATACAGCAAAAATACTTGGAAACTTGAGAAAACATATAAAACAATATACACTGTTCCTTAATTTTATGCTCATTTTTAAGTAGATCATTCCTTGACGTATTTTATGAGAATTCATATAAACATGTTTCCTATAGTCTATGTTTTGTTTTGCCTTTAAGATACAGGCTGTCTTAATAAAAAGAAATAATTTTTTATAGATATTTTATATATATTTCACGACGATTTTGGTCAAGCATTGCAAGTTTGATTGGATGACAATGGGCTGAAAGTATTAGGATTATAATTATCCATTTTATGGCGTCTAGGGGAAGGGCAACATAATTCATATTAAAGAAAAAGTAAAGTATGCCACTGATTTATAAAAAGTATTTATTTTTGTTTAGATCAAGAGATTAAAACTACAGTTTTTTGAAACAACACAAAATTCTATAGTTTTTACTATTTTTAGAAATATATTATATAGAGTATTAAGATTTTGGGGCAACTTAATATAGCAAGACAACTGAATGGCATTTATGTATTGAGTAGGTACATCTCTCTTAACGAGTATGTTTTTGCATAGTGTTCATTTTCTGTTAGGCTTTGTTCATTTATACTTCTATATAATACTCTGGTGTATTACATGCTCCCTAATATTTTTAAATATATGAACCTTTTTCTAGGTTACTTCAGAGGATATTATGCCTATAGAAAGAAATACAGTTGGGCAGTGAAATAATCCATTCTAGGGAGAAATTAGAAAATACATATTAACAGCACAGTATGTAAAAGGCGACATAACTCTTCCTGCAATAAGCTGGTCAGTTCCATTATAAATCTAAGACATTACACACTTTATGGAAAGCAAAAAGAGAGTGTTGCAAGGCAGAAATTTGCACAGTCAAGACCAAATGCAAAAATCAAGGAACCTGCCAATTTTATTCATGAAGAATTTAACCACTTAGCTGCTACACCTGATGGTAAAATACTTTTTATTATAACTATTAAATTCCCAAAATTCTATTTATTTATTTAGACTTTTTACATATTAAAAATTATTACTTGACTAAACATTAAATATAGCATAGAAAGAAATCACATTTATTATTATCAGGTAATATAATTATTCTTTCAAAAGATAACCTTTAAATCATATTAAAGCAAACTAAAATATTATTTTTATCTCCAACCATTTTTTTCTTTGTTCGTATTCAAAATACACAAAATGTCGATTTTTTTATTAAAAAACAATAACTAAGAATTTTAGGTCTAAGGTGTGGTACATCAATTATGTTTTCTTTCAAAGAACTTGCTAAATTTTTTCTGTTCTCTTTTGAGGGTTCTGTAGCTTGTCCTAATAGTAGTTATAGTTAATAATTTACGTTTATATGTATGACAACAGTTGATAATGATTAAAATAAACATGGTTTTTTTATACACACTTTTCCCTTGCTTTTCTTTATTTGCTTGGGCCTTGCCTGAATCTAATGGAAAACACCTGTTAAGTTGAAATTATAAATAAAATTGTTTTCATTCTTTTCAGTTTACATAAATAATATTTACATATTCTGGCTTTATTATTACATCGAGCCCATCTCGCTAATGAAGCTAGTTTTTGCGTCTTTTTTTCCTACTAATTAGTATTAAAGAAAATTTGTTCTATATCATTACTGTTAATAATAGGCCAAAAAATATATATAAGGTATTTTGCCTATTACTAACATGTAGGAAAGTAAAATGCAACAAACCCTTCTTAAAAATTTGCTTACTACCTAGTATTAAATTAAAACTTCTAAAGCTTTTACAATTAAACATTAACTTATACCTATTTTACTTGGACCTCTTTTGTGTAGTACTGTATAAAACATATTTAATTTTGACACAGAATTAAATTTTTTTATTTTGTTAGGTATGTATTAAGGTTATTTGTAGAGAGTAAACAACATATTTTCATATAAAAAAGGAAAAAACTAATTCTAGTTATTTTTTCTCTAGGTACAAAGAAAACTCCATATCACAAGAAAACTGTTATTGCAACTAACTGTACAAGCCAATAGACCATGTAATTTTGAATCTCACCATCGATGAAGAAAGCAGAATAGGAAAATATATTCTAATTTATAGATTTAGAAGTTTGTAATCGTTAGTAGAACAGTTTATCCTTTTGTAGTAAATCCCCATGACTAGTTAATGCATCTTATGAGTAAGAGTAGGCGTGTTTGTTGTGTGCAGAATTTAGTAATAAGACCTCTTTATGTAGATAAATTTGAATTATATTTAATGCAAAAAGTTTCTAATTAGAAATGGAGATAAAGGTGACCCCATAGCTATCCCAATTTTGTTGCTGATAGTCATGTTATATTGAGAGTTTGTTGTTTTGTATACACTGTAAGTGGTTCAGTATTAATGCATTGTTTCACTACTACTATTTGTGTTGTTTGCCAATTCATACCATGTGGTATGTGTAGCTAGCATTCTGGAGTGTACATTTCATAAGGACTATTTATCCAATGCTTGCCTCAGCCATGTCTGTATATTAATAATTTGATTGTTCACCTATACTGGTATGATTTTCAAGTTTATTTGTTACATTATAGTATATTTATAAAAAACTTACATCAGAAAACTTGCATTACCTGTCAAAATTGATATTTCTTTAAAACAATTACAGAAAAATGGTCTTATTTGCTAAAATATGAAAAAGTTGTATTAAGAAAAGTTGTTTATTTTTTAATTTTACATATTCATACCAAATTTTGGTCAAAAATTCCAATATTTTTTTTTAACTTTTTTCTGATTTTTGAAAATTCTAAAAAAATAATAATTGTCTAACTTAAAAAAAAAAGAGTTTTCTGTTAGTAACCTTAACATAATATTAATTTATTATACCTAAATATTCCATAAACTGTGTCTTTTTTGGAAAAGTATGTTAAGCTTGATGCAAAGTTGTCGTGATTTTGGGAATTTTAGGTATATATGTATTAATTAAAGATTTTCGATAGTAAATAGATATCTTAATACAAAAAACTCGTAATTGACTAGTTTAGGAGCATAATCGAAATGTAAAACTGTTTTTTTAATATTTAAGTGTCTTGGACAAAGTTATAAAAATTAAAAATTAGAATTGCTGACCAAAATTCGACATATGTAAAACTATAAAAGAAACACCTTTTTTATAGCACTTTCTCGTATTTTAGCAAATAACCCCTTTCTCTGCGACATCTTTAAAGAAATATATCAATTCTGGCAGGGAACATAAGTTAGGTGACGATTCCCTCTAAGTCATTTTTCATACTTAATAAATAAAATAAAACAGGTATGGCAGATAACGCAGGTCACATATTTATTTTCGAATAAGCCATTTTTCATTCTTAGTAAAGCAAAAGTTATTACCTATGTTAGATTTTGAGAAAGTAACCTAATAAAAAAAATTAATAAAATATTATATATATATATATATATATATATATATATATATATATATATATATATATATATAAATAAATATTAACTATTAACTATTAACTGGCTCTTTCTAAGAGTTTGGCTGTTTTTGTGTTGGAGGGAGGTTTTAACTTAAATCCATTCAGAATAGGCTGAATGTTACCTCTACACTACAATACACACAAGAAAGTCAAACTATTCTCAGAATTTTATAATTTAATATACCTACTATACATTTGTAGTGTATATGTTCCACAGTTTGATAGCATACTCATGAATACCCAGCCAAACTACAAAAAATATCTTTCAATTGCTACTAAAATGTTATCTTACATATTATTTATTTAAATTCTATAAGTAAAAAAAAAGATAATTAGTGATTTGTAAGTTAGGAATATTTAGTTTAGTAATTTTAGCATACCAATAAAAAATATGTTCGTTTCTACATTTGGTTATATATGTAGTTCAAAAATAATTATTTTATATTTTAACCAACTCGAGCACATAATTTGATTTATTGTTTTTTTTTAATCTAATCAATGCTTAAATATATTAATTAGACTACAAATATAGTTAGTTCGTTCTGTTAGCAACTAAGCAACTACATTTTATATAAAATAAAAGATCTATTGGGTTCTTCAATAAATCATTATTACTATGGATAGATACTATTTTCCTAATCTTAAAAATGTATATGATGATATTGTAATATATAAATACCATTTATGTAAATGCTATTATTTCCTAATAAATTACTAACCCGCAATCAGAGTTTTTTATATTTTCTCATCCATCTTCAATATTTATAAAAGAAAAAACTTTATATTCAAACTTTTTCTCTTGCTATCTTTTAGACCTATCAGAAACTAGCAAAACAATTTTTTATTTTTGTAAAAGCAGAACAATTTTTTATCTGCTTAGACTAGACGTTAAACCATTAGTAGAACAATTTTCATTTTACTGACATTGCAATTCTAAGATTTCAAACGAGACTAAATATATTTAGAATCTTGGGGATATTTTTTAAAATTTTGTATTGAAAGTATATTTTTCTGACCTTTATAACAAATTGTAGATGTTGGAATCAAAATAAAGAAAAAATACTCTTCTACCCAGATATACCTGAAAACATTTCATGACTAATAAATTTCAGTGCTTAATTTATGCTAAAATAATTTGTTATGTTTTATAAAAAGCTGTTTGTAATTTTGCAAAAAAAGAGTAGAAACTACGTGTTTATTCATGTTTTGTGCTATGGCAGAATTATAGTACATTTAGTAGATACTTTATTTTTAAATTCTATACAACTGTTCCTATTTTCTTAACAGTTTGAGGGAGAAGGGTTTTCACCCGCTCAAGGCGTATTTTGTTTTTTGTACAACAATGGACTATTTTGCATACTTGTTATAAAAATGATAAACTATATTTGAGGACGTTTAAAGGCATGCAGGAAATTTTATAAACTTTTTTGAAAATTAAATGTCCAGTTAGTGATACTTTACTAAATACCTATATGAAACATCAATTCGTTTTCTTTGCGTAGGGTCAAACAAATCTATATATTTCTATTTTTTAGACTAGACCAATTTTGAGATAAGAAATCCTTTCAAAAATTTAGTATTTGGCATAATTTTTTGCCACTAAAAATAGTTTGTTTGATTTTTTTTTATGTTACATGACAAAAAACAACCAATAACGGTGTGAATTCTTATTAACTAAAGAAAAAGATAAAACTAAAATTTGTTACAAGAACCCACCGTAACAAACTAAGATATGACCTAAACATACATTCCTTTTCCTTAATATCCCACATAGTTCAAGGAAATATCGATTTTCTCCCTTAAAATACAAATATTGTTTAAAAAATTATGTTTTTCCATTTGCCCAAATCTACTGATTACTTAGTTTTTCCAACATGATCTGTATTAAAATATTCTAAACGTTATTTAAAAGAAAAACCATAGAATCTGATAAAAAATAAACGAAAGATCATGCGAGAGATAAATGTTTATTTATCTGACGTCATTGACAACACGCGATCGGAATTCCATTTTCTTTGACGTCATTGCGCTCTCCCTTCCATTAAAAAATATTGAAAAATTTGGGCCGACCTCTTGCGGTAGGGGTTCAAACTTTACCTGTTACCAACTGCCATTGCCAACCTAACGTATTCTCCGAAAAATATTCCAAGATTTTAGTAATTATCTTTGGTGATAGTTTGGAAAAAAACTACTATGTTTTTCGAATCAATTTTTTTTCAGAAATTTACCTATATGTATGCTCTCCAATTTGAGTATTTTGGAATTTGACGAAATTACTTCTGAGCATAGAAAAGCTCAAGGTTAGTACCGCTATTGTTTTCGAAAAATTACTAGACATATAAACAAATTTTTTTTTATTTTTAAAGGCTAAAATGAAAAATTCAACATACTCAATTTAATTTAGAAGTGTTTTAGAAAATATGTGTTAAACTCTGATCCTCAAATTCCTTTTTATAACTTCGCAGAAAACAACCTATTTTTGGGCATTTTACGCGATATTTTCTCAATGCTAATTGACTGCAACTGCCCCCTTAAAGATAGATATAGCAAACTATAATGTTTCAAAGATAAGATATAATTGCTATACCTGAATGTTGGCATATTACATTTATTGTACACCCTATACAGCAGCGAAAACCAGATTTCTCTGCTTCATTCCGTTTTCAGGTAATAAACTGTCAAAAAGCGTCAAAAAATATTGGGACCCCTGGACTTGCCGTATACAGGATGTTTTCTAACCCCTCTAATAAAACAATATATACAGAAAATACAGTATAATTTTTTTCGAATGCCGCTTAATTTTCAAATTTACTTTCTTTTCTGCATACAAAAGCAATTTTTGTATATAATAGGTTCACTTTAAGGAGATGAAACAGCTCCCTAAAAACATAATTAAAATTTCAGTTCTAGTGAAAATATTTTTTAAATTTATTAACTATTAATATTTTATTGTATATTTTTTACATATTGATCTGTTTCGTTATTAGATGGGGTGATAGTGATTTAGAAAAAAAATTAACCGCTGTCAGTATGTTTTTAGTCTAATTTTTAGAAGGTTTAAAATATAGATTTTGGGGTTTCGATGATAAATAGAATATTTGATATTTTCAATAAAAATTGTCAAAGCTATTTTGAAGTCCAACATTTAAACGGCATTTGAAACATATGTAATAGTTCTAGCCGCGTTAATCTTTTCTACTTTAGATATATATATATATATATATATATATATATATATATATATATATATATATATATATATATATATATATATATATATATATATATATATATATATATATATATATATATATATATATATATATATATATATATACATATATATATATATATATATATATATATATATATATATATATATATATAGGTAATAGTGATTTAGAAAAAAAAATTTACGGCTGTCAACATGTTTTTAGTCTAATTTTTAGAAGGTTTAAAATATAGATATTTGATATTTTCAATAAAAATTGTCAAGCTAACTTTGAGTCCAACATTTAAACGGCATTTGAAACATATATAATAGTTCTTGCCGCGTTAATCTTTATATATATATATATATATATATATATATATATATATATATATATATATATATATATATATATATATATATATATATATATATATATATATATCAAAGGCGTGCGGTGAAATTTTAAGAAAGGGAAGCGATTTTTAGAAACTTACCTATTTGTAATGTAATTAGATTCTTCGATCATTTTTTGCAGATTCGTCAATGACGTCATCGCATACAACCGCGATGTATGCGAAAGTATCTCCTGCCCCGTTGAATTTACGAAATTTTTTATACGTTTAAGTGTTGAAAAATTGCGTTCTACTGATGAACTTGTGGCAGGTATTGTCAATACTAATTTACCCAATTTCGACACTTCGGTGTAAGCATCTTCCTTGTCTTTTAAAAATTGCATTAGTTTCTTGGCGTTATTTTTTGCGCTAGTGTCATAAGTTTCGTAAATCACTTTTAGTTCAGATCCCAGTAACACTCGGTCGAAAAACTGGCCATAATGGCCACTTTTTTTAGGAAAAAAGCAATATCATTTGTTTCAGTTTGTAATATATTAAAAACATTGTCCGAGATGGAAATATTTCTGAAAATATGTTCAACAAATAATTAAAATTAAAATCTCGTTTCAAACAGTTCAAAAACCCCCCGAACTATTTATTGCTTCTGAGTCTCACGTTTCATTATTTCTCAAATAGTTCAATCAGTGATTCACGATTTTCAGATACTGTTAACAGAAGTCTTTCATTATAGTTCCACCTAGTAGGAGCTACTTTGAGCAATCGTTTGTGGACAATGGAATCCAAAGCTTGTGTAAGTTTTGTTAACTCTTTAATGTCATTGATGGACTGGGATAAAACTAAATTTAATTTATGAGCAAAACAATGGACAAACACAGCACTTGGGAAAGTTTCTCGAACTTTAGCTTGCAGACCCCTTAATTGTCCTGCCATCACTGCAGCTCAATCATAGCTTTGAGCAACTAATTTTTTCTCTCTACTAATTTCTTTAGTAACGTTATAAACTACGGTATATAATACATCTGCTGTACGATTTTCGAATACATTCTTAAAACCTAAAAATTGCTCTTGAATACTTCCATCTGTTTTAACGTAGCGTATTACTATAGATAATTGGATAAAATTAGTGATATCAGTTGTTTCGTCCAGAACAATAGCAATGAACCGCGCCTCGCCAATTTACTGCTTAATTCTTTTTAGAATAATGGTTGCAACAGCGGAAATTAAATCATTTTGGATTCGATTCGACGTTCCGTGAAAAACGCTGGACTGCTCTAAACGATTTTTTAAGCAATCATCATATTTAGCCATTAAACTAAATAAATCTTGAAAATTTCCTCTACTTGAAGAAACTCTTGTTTCGTCATGACCTCTAAATCCCAATTCGTGCTGTCCGAGAAAACAAACAACATCGATAAGTCTTCTTAATATTTGCCTATTTTTATCGACTAGTTCATTGTGTTGGCGGTGACTAATTTTCAACTGTTTATTAAGGGCGTGTTCAATTCTGGTTTTGCCGAAGACTTTTTCTTTTATGACGGCCTGCAAATGCGCTTTGGACATAATGTGTCTTTTTACAGCTTTATGGAAATTGTTTAAATCGGCCAAACCAGTTTTATTCCAGAGACCTTTTTCATTTTCAAAAAGTAAACATGGCCAACAAAATAATTTACTTATATTTTCACACCCTGTTAGCCATTTAAATTGTTCGTATTGTTTTTCCGGATAAAAATGTCTAATACAGTTTTTCATTTTTGTGGTTAAATTTTTCCTAGGCGGTTTTACCCTTCCTTTGGGAATTATTTGAAGCTTATCAGCGAAGTTTAATGTTGAAAATCCCTTTATTATTAAGACACACACCACACATTCACACACACTCTTCTTACTAAATTCTCCAACATTTTCAACGTTATTACCGACAGCAGAAGTTGACGGTATTTGCATATCCACGTCCGTATTATTGTCTTCTATATCGCACCATGCACGACGCGACGTACGTATCACACAACACACGGATAATCGTTCAAACAAAGAACCTACTCCAACGATAGCTTCCGCCACCACTTAAAGCACGCGACTGAAATGCAAAAATTGCAAACAGCCAGTGGAAAGTTCAATAACCTCTGGCTCGATTCACAGGAAATCAAGCATACAGGACTTGGCTGCAGAGAAGCTAGCGGCCCGCATAGGTTCTATTCGATATTCTATTGTGACTGGGTCGGAGCTAAGGCCGCATTTATTATGGGCTTGATAATTAAGATAATATTTTAACATTTTTAGTATAAACTAAATTAATGGTTTCTTATTTCAAAAATTACATTTTAGAAGATATTTTGTAATTTTTTTATATATATAAATATATATATATATATATATATATATATATATATATATATATATATATATATATACAGGGTGTCTCACGTCGAACTGCGGCGGTCGATATCTCAGAAAGTAGGCTTTAGAAAAACTTGAAATTTTGGCAGCTAACTAGAGTCGATGGAGGCAATTCGCGCAAAATATTTTCATAATGGCGGCACTTCTGATTATACCGAAAGTAGACGTCAACTTTCTTTTTTTAAATAGAACACCCTGTATATTATCGAATTTTTGGATTCCTCGAAAAATTCTAGGTATATTTTATGTATAATATCCTATACCTAAGTTAAACTGTTGTTGAACTGTATTTTGAATTTTATGTAAAAAATTACGTTTGCAGGTCTAGACCTAACTATAAATATCTGCTTATCCAAGTCTCTATTATTTATTTGCGGTTGGCTTCCTTGTCCACAAGGATCCGCTTTAGTGGCTTCTGCTAATATTTTTAAATAAATAAAGGGTGAACAAAAACTGACATTATAAATATACTTTAAAAAATCCTTAAAAGTTACTTTTTTCAAATGGAAACCCCCAATTTTTATAGTTTTATCTTATTTAACACTTAAAATAAGGGTGACTTTGTATAAAGTTGTCTATTCCAAAAAATTATAGTTTTTGAGTTATTGACGATTTAACATTTTTATTCTAATAATGCCAGACGGCTTCTAAGTTTTCTTGAAGTTGGTCATGATAGGGAGGCCTGGCGAGAACAAAACCAATTGGTTACTATAGAAACGTAATATTTATTATCGTTTGACAATTACCTACTAATATATTAATTATTATAGTAATTATAATAATTGTTAAACCAATAATCATGCCGGGGCGATTAAATTACACACACGAGGATTATTTGAATTTGTTTATTATCTATGGGGAATCTAACAGAGTTTTAACAAGAACATGCCAGATATGTGCTGATAGATATCCAGATAAACAGAAACCGTCACCGAACATCGTTAAACAAATGTTGGAAAACTATAAACATTTTGGAAACGTCAAGGCAAAAATTGCTAAGAGGAAGCCCATTGTTGATAATGAAACTGTCGAGATTGCGATTCTGGGATATTTTGCAGCATATCCAATGACATCCCTAAGAAACGTGGTAAGACAAGGAATCTCGAGGAAGTCAGTGCATAGGATTCTGTTAAAACATAACTTCCAACCTTATTTAATATCATTGGTTCAACATCTAAAAGACACTGATTTGCCAAAAAGAGTACAGTTTATTTTAACAATGGTACAAGATAACCCTAGACTTTTGGACAATATAATTTGGACCGATGAAGAAAAATTTACTAAAAATGACCTTTTCAATAGACACAATTCTCATTTTTGGAGTGATTCGAATCCTTATGCAGTAAGATAGCGGAACTTTCAAGAATCCTGGCAACTTAATGTATTTTGTGCAGTAAGGAACGAAGAAAATTTGAATGGTAAGTTATACATTGCCTAAACACAAGGACTTTTTTAATGAAAAATAATACATTTAGGTAATATTACAATAATTTTTTTTATCAATTTAGCGTCGATCCAAAATTAGATAAATCGTTTAGTAAATACAATACATAAATAAATTAAATTAAATTATTTATACAGGTCACACTACACTGCTTCATACAAATACTGGTCCACATACCGTAACACATCATATCTAAAGAAATATATCGTCCCAAGTTTTATAGGAAAGTTATCTTTAGTTAGATATTTACAAGCTATTTATACAGGGTACTTTAGAAAGTCATAAAATACTAAACCTTCTTTTTTTTATTGAGCACTCTTCAGATTAAGTTAATTGAATTTTGGTATATTTTGTTTCTTCTTAAATCAATAAACCCATGAATATTATCAAAGCATTTCTTTCTGTAAAATTATGTCTATAAAGTTTTGTAGGAGAAAGATATCTGAATATCCTTGAAGAGTTGGTCAACGAATATTTAAGTAATTTACCTTTGGCAGAACATAGCCAAATTTTCTACCAACACGATGGCGCCCCACCACATAGAACCGTTGCAGTTACTAACTTTTTTGTTACGTTTTACGACAAGTGGATTGCCGACATTAGACCTTTCCTGTGGCCTCTTCGTTCCTCCGATCTGAGAGTCTTAGACTATTTTATATTGGGAACGATAAAAGGAATCGTTTATTTTAATCCAGTAACAACGAAAGAGGACTGTATGGCAAGGGTAAGGGACGCGTTCGAAAGTTTATCTCCAGCTTCAACTAGAGCGGCCACCCACGAGAGATTTATTCGGAGATGCGAAAAATGTTTGGAAGTACAAGGTGGATATTTTCAACATTTATTGAAAAAATAAGTTGTACTCTTGTGTAGACTACACTATCATGGGAATAGGCTTCTTTAATTAATTTTTGTCTTCACGTTTTTAACATTTTTATAGTTTTCCAACATTTGTTTAACGCTGTTCGCTGACGGTTTCTGTTTATCTGTATATCTATCAGCAAATATCTGGCATGTTCTTGTTAAAACTCTGTTAGATTCCCCCTAGATTATTAGTTTAATAATTATTATAATTACTATAATCAATAAATAATATTTTAGTAGTAACCAATTGGTTTGTTTCTCGCCAGGCCTCCCCGTCAAGGCCAACTAACAAGAAAACTTAGAACCCGTATAGTATTATTAGAATAAAAAATGTTAAATCACCCTTATTTTAAGTGTTATATATGATAAAATTATAAAAATTGGCGGTTTCCATTTGAAAAAAAGTAACTTTTAACGATTTTTAAAGTATATTTATAATGTCAGTTTTTGATCACCCTATATTTATTTATTATAAAAATATCAGCACAGGCCACTAAAGTGTACCCTTTTGGACAAGGAAGCCAACCGCAAATAAATAATAGAGACTTCGATAAACAGATATTCATAGTTATGTATAGACCTGCAAGCGTCATTTTTTACATAAAATTCAAAATATCTCAAAAACAGTTGAACTTAGATATGGGATATTATACACGAAATATACCTAGAATTTCTCGAGAAATCCAAAAATTCGATTATGGCCATTAAGACCGAAATGGTCTAGAAGGAAATAATTAATCCACCAAATATTAAAGATAACAAGGTAAGGCAGAACTATTCAAAGATTCAACAATAAAGGTAGTCAAGTAACCCAATAATAACAAACATGTTATCCTTCTACCAAAAGAAGTAAGTTTGCCCAAAAATCAAAAATAAACTTAATAGCAGTAGTACCGCTCACTGCTATAGTAAAGGAATAGGCCTGACATTAAGAGCAGACACGCCAAGCTGAGAACTCACAATCGGGAATAATAAGTCAAGACTGGGAAAATAGTCAAAAGTGGTGAAAATTTAAAAGAGGGACAGGTAATTGTTACTGATAGAGTCTTACAATATAGAACAAGCTACAATGTCACTAACTCTATACTTAAAAATAAAAATAAGCAATGTACCTACTAACGCTAATAATAAGCAATACGGGACTGATGGCAATAAATTTTGTTTTGATCTTTTAAATTAGTTTGATGGACAGTCAGAGTCAGATTCGATTAGCACTAGTTTAAGATCTTGAACGTGCCAAATACCTTTGCAAGCACCGAATTCATCTGCGAGCTCATATGTACAAGTGCAAGTTTTTCTTTTAATAATAAAAGAACCTATAAATTCGGGAGATAATTTAGCTCCGAAATAATAACTAACAGGACGTCTACGTAAATTATAATGATGTTTACCTTTGAGTCTAGAGGGTTCAATTCTTTTGCTGATTGTTATATATAATTGTTTAAAAAATTCAACTCTTTTTCTAACGTAGTCCTGATTCTCTGTATTGGGTCTAGTAATACTATCTGAAAAATCTTGACATAAAAGTTTGTGTTCCCTACCAAAATTAACTAAAAATGGAGTAAAACCTGTTGTTTCGTGACGCGGGGTACGAATAGCGCAAGCAATTGAAGATAAATTATCTTCCCAAGTTCGGTGGTTATTTTGTTGTACATAGAAACAAAGCATAGTTTTTATAACACGATTAACTCACTCGGTGTGATTTGACACAAAGGGATTGAAATTATTTAGATTTCATTTGAGTGCCGTTCTGGCAAGTCAGAAATTGGGGGCTCCATAAACGAGGAAAATACGATCTTCAACAAATTTTACCAAAGACTTCGTCGTAGCAGATCTGCAAGGAAAAATTCAACAAACTTGCTGAAATAGTCTGTCACCACTAAAATATGAGTATTGCCTTGTTTTGAACGAGGCAACCAACGCAACGGCCCAATATAATCAAGGCTGATGGATTGCCAAGGTTCTTTGATTTCAGGATGATTACCCATTAAACCTGCAGGGGGTTTTTGCTCTACTTTATTCTGAGCACAAATTCTAGAGGAACGAACAAATTTAGTCACATCGGCCCTCATTTTTGGCCAGTGATAACGTTCGGCGACCTTCCAAAATGTTTTAAAAATTCCGACATGACCCGCAGCCGGATTATCGTGGCAACGATGCAACACTTCTTTTCGCCTATCTTTGGGAACGACAATTTTCCAGTAGCTGGAATGATCTGGAAACTTAGGATTAGCCGACTTAACAAACTTATACAAATTGCCGTTTTCCGTTCGCCAACAGGGATACGTTTCTGGGTGATCTTCTAACCTTATCAAAATTCCACGGTACCATTTGTCTGATGTAGAAAAATCTATAGACGGCTTGATCTCATTGACACTAGCGACGGCGTCAGTAGTACTAACTGGTACAGAACGTGAAAGAAAATCAGGTACTATATGTTCTTTACCGTTGCTGTGAATAAGTTGAAAGTCATAAGGTTGAAGCCCAACAAGCAAGACGATCTTGAGGATCTTTAAGATTATGCAACCACAACAACGAATTGTGATCTGTAATGACTTTAAAATGAACACCTTCCAAGTAACGCCTAAGTTTCTCAACACTCCAAATAACTGCAAGACACTCTTTTTCCGTAACAGTTAATTTCATCTCTTGTTTGGTTAGAGAACGGGATAAATATGCAATGAACTTTTCGCCAGCATCAGTTATGAGTTAAAACAGCACCTAAGCCATAGAATGAAGCATCTGTCTGCAAAGTAAAAGTTCTATCATAATCTGGACAAGTGAGAACTGGAGCTGTAACGAGGACTTCTTTGATGGCTTTAAAAGACTGTTGACAATCAGCTGTCTAATCCTAGTTATCCTTTTTCTTAGTTAGCCGAGTGATAGGAGCTAATACAGTCGAAAAATTGGGTACAAATCGCTTGTACCAAGAAGCTATCCCAACAAACTTACAGATCTCTGTAATGTTACGAGGAGGGGGTATGTTAACTATAGCCTGCACTTTCTCTGGATCTGGTCTTAATCCTCTATGTATTTAAGCTCAGGTTTACAGAAATGACACTACTAAACTAGCTTCCCTAAATCTGTCAAAAACAATACCTAAGTTTCCAATGTTCTTCAAAAGATTTAGAAATTAACACAATGTCTTCCAGATAGACCATGCCGTTATTTTCCAAATCTACTCCCAAAACTCTGCACAATGCGTGGCTTTCGCATTAGTTAGCCCAAAAGGCATGCGGCGAAACTGGTTGCGATTTCTGCCAGGGACAGTGAAAGCGGTAAGTTCTCGGGAAGATTCACTAACAGGGACTTGCCAAAAGGCAGATTTAATGTCTATGGAACAGATAAAATGGGTATCTCGGAGACGATCTAAAATGGCTGAAATATAAGGAATTGGGTAGGAGTCTTCTTTTCCCATTGAGACGGCGGTAGTCGATGCAGAATCTGAAGCTGTCGTATTTTTTCCTGACTAAACACACTGGGCTTGACCACAGACTCTTCGAAGGTTCTATGACACCAAGTTTTAACATTTCATCCACTTCTTGGTCAATGATTCTCTGCTTAAAGGGGAAACAGGGTAGAACCGTTGTTTGATAGGTCTAGTGCCGGGCTCGAGTTCAATAACATGCTCAGCTACTTTACAACAGCCGAGATCGGAATCCATCAACGAGATTTTCTCCTTGACCAATGCGTCCAGAGCAGCTTTGTCGTCTGAGGACAATGTATTGCCATCAACAACTGAACATATTTCCAGAGAACCTGAATCACTGGCAAAGTGCCAAACATCTTTCCTTAAATCTGGAACGATCTTCATGGTCTTCCAAAAATCAATACCCAAAATAAGTTGGTGCGAAAGTTCAGGGGATAACCAAAACATCGACTATGCGAGTTTTATCTAGCAAGGTTACTGGAGCTTTAACAAACCCACTTCTGATACAACTATTACCATTAGCTACGGTGCATCTAGTTTGTTGTTTAACAAGTTTTAAACCCAAATTTTGTAAGATTTTACAGCCAGATTTTCTAACAATAGTGCGAGAAGCACCCGAATGATCGATGGAATATTAGGATGGGAGACATTTTACGACCTATCGACTCTCCCGGGAACCGTTTGCCGAAACTGAACATTTAGGACAAGATCTAATGGTGACATCAGCTTTTCCACAGCGATCACAATGAATTTTCGAGGCTGACGGCATTGGCGATTCACATGGCCAGATGCTTTGCTATTCCAGGAAATAACGGAAGGTCGATTAGCTGGAGGAATGACTGGAGGTTGTTGAATCACCTCGACGACAGGAGCTCTATTTGTGTAAGGAAGTGGAGTGGCTGTTGAGGTAGAAGAATCGGATACAACAAATGCTACTGGATTAGATGAAGATGAAGCATCTGAGGCTTTGAAGACAAAATCTGGTTCGACCAGGTTATGACATTTTCTAGAAGATGGAACATAATGATCAGCATGATTGTTCTTTGTCTCAAATTTAAGACACTCTTCCTCGAGTTCGTTTAAATAATTAACTACAGGAAGTTGAGTAGTATAAAAAGGAGATAAGTTACGGGAGATGATATCTAATTGAACGTCTTCGGACATTCCACCATAACGCCTAAACAAAGCACTCATACTTGACATAATCAATTATACTTTCAGATTGATCGAGTTCTCTCTAAAATTTCTTTAAACAACCGAGATCGATAATCAGAAGGTTCAAAATGCTTACAAAGTAAATCAGATAAACTTTTCCAATCTGGAAAACAATTGCGATTAGCGCGGACCCAATTTAATGCGCGACCTGAAAATAAATCAATAGCTGACTCAAACAATTCTTTTCAGAAATACCACGAGTAATACGCAATTCAGAGACACGTTCTATGAAATTATAAACAGATAAATGTTTAGTGTCACCTGTAAATTTAAGACCCCACATTTCAACTCTTTGAGTTTTTGTACCTGAGAGGTAACTACAAGAAGCTGAAGACTTATACTTTGGCGTAGATTGCGTACGCGATGATCCTGCCAATTTATTTTTATTTGTATTAGTACTTGTACCAGAGTACTCAGATGAATCCGAGTCAGGGTCAGATAATAGAATTTTGCTAATTAATTTACTCAAATTAGGATCACTTCCTGATTTTTGCTCTAAATTATCAAGCGTACTAAGAATCTCGCCCATTAGGGAGCCTTGAAAAAGCGTTTATCGATTCCTCATTTAATTTAGCTACCGGAATTCGATCTACACGATTTAGAGATGAACCAATCACGTTTGGATCCTATCAAAAGTATTTTTAGCATTTTCACCCGAAATTGTGGTGATTAAATCTTGTAATTCTTTTAAAGTCTTAGCTACGTAATCGCACTCTTCATTCTTCCCTTTTCCTTCAGACTGAGAATGGGTCGTAAAGCAGAACGTAGTTCGTCTACTGTTTTGTTAACATCGTCTGGGATACCACCAACCGACAGTCATAGATTAACATAACTTTTTTAAATTATCAACACAAGATCAAAACAATAAATATCACGTAAAAGAAAAGCACTAAAAAATTCAAAGCAATAAGCCAAAAATAGGTATAGATCAAAATCAAAATATATATATATATATATATATATATATATATATATATATATATATAGATAAATATATATATATATATATATATATATATAACCAAATAATGTCAAAGGAATAATCAAATAGTAAAAAAGAATTAATCAAAATAGTATCAACAAATAATCAAATAATAATATCAAATAATCAAATAATTAATAGAGTTGGTAAACAATAAAAACAAGGTGTTTATTTAGCTCAGAGAAAACAATTATCTCACCTACAGAAAAAAATTATTCAATTAAAAAAATCAAAAGTTTAAAATAAAGTACAGTTCAAAGGCTTAAAATAAAAAGCAGTTCAGAAGCTTAAATACAGAAAAGTGGTTTAAAGCCCAAAAAAAAGAAGTTCCAAGGTTTAAAATGAAAAAAATCAGTTCAAAGGCCCCAACACGTTAAAGCGCCAAAGTACTGCCGCTTGCTCCTGGTTTTATAACCGTAGGGTGCAAGATTGCACCGCTTTTTTATTTTTTTAAATAATAAAATAAATATTTTATTTTATTAATTTACTGAAACTAATAAAAACTCGCAAAGTTAATTTAAAAAAAGGAAAAGTACCAAGGAACAAGCTCGTGTCAACAGAGCGTGCAACATTAATGCTCTAAGCTCGTTTATCCCGGAGAGTGGAGCGTGGGAAAAAAATACCACCAATTGGACAAACGTCCCAGCGTGATACGTCACTGCAACCGGAAGGTGTATCAGTGAACAAGATCTTAGAAGTTGTAGGGCGAAACGTTACTTGTTCACGCCAAGGAAGCCTTAAAGCCCTGTACTAGGATCCTATTCAATTGGGTTTAGTTCATCCCGGACAGGAAGACTTCGTACACAACGTGGCCTTGGAAAATGGCGGCCTGGTCCAACTTTAGCATCAAAAATCCTCTCTTAGAGAGATTACTTGGAGGTTACAAAATATTATAAAATTCACAAATACAAAACCCCAAGCAAATTAGTTCGAAGCTAACGGATTCCCAAAGAAAAACTTGGATTTTATTTTCCCCAGTTCGCGCTGAAGACTTTTCGACGTTACAGGAGCCCAGAAATTGAAATGAAAAAGTAGTTCCTTTCTGGTACTAGCTCCGTTCTACCTTCTAAAAATTTACTCAACTCGGATGCCAAATTATCATTGGTTAGATTGCCTCAGGTGACATCATGTTGTCAATAGGATTGCAGGCAAACGGACATGATTGGTTTAAAATTCAAACGGAAACCACCTGAGAATAAACTTGGCCACAATTGGGATCTTAGCATGCGCCTACAGAATGAGGGCATATCGGATGCAACGAGTGACAGCGCATACAAGTGACACGTCCAATAACTCTAAATTATACTATGAACCAGGCAAAACGAATAGTAAACAAACATCTATCTTCCAGCTTCCAAAACTTAAATAATTAGAATAATAGTTGAAAGAATATCCAGAAAAATCAACTTGCAACTAAAACAGAGAACAAAGCTATGGGGAATTGATTTCAAATTGGGAAGTGGAAGAACTCTGACAACAAAAGTACCTAGAGCTTAATTTAAATGAAATTTTCCCAACAATACAATATAAACAAATTTGTTATTTTACCATTTAAAAGAGATTTATTCATAACGAAATATTTTAGGCAATTCACAGAAGACAAATAATGATCGAGTAATAATTCCAGGACATAAAAGGGTCTAAATACTCAATCATACTCAAATACGCAATCAGGAGAAAATGATTGAAAAAGGAAATATTTAAGGAAGTTAAATTGGATTTCCAAAACACTACACAGAACCGTTTTAGTTTTTTTACCAATATGCAACAGCTACCTGGTCCAAAAATTATGAATATTGATTTTAAATCCAGAAATTTTTTGTGTTTATAGGCCAAACTTAAGTATAATTGTACTAATATTGCCCTTATGTGTTTGATATCAGGGCAAAAAATATACAATTAACATAGGGTAAATTTAAAATAAAGTAACAAGCATGTATTGGCCTAAAAACAATCTTACATATCTAAAATAGAAATGTTTATCAAAGTAACCATGTTTCATAAATATAAATTCCTACGAGTATTAATACAAATATCGCCCTTACACGCAAAAAAAAATTCGGTGCATTAATGCCAGTATTTTATTATTTAGAGCAGCAGAAATTATATGTTTGGACCCAAAAATAAAGGTTTGAAGTTGAAAATGCAGTACCTGACAAGATTGTCGAAAGGCCAAAACTTGTAAAGGAGACAAAACAGGTTTTTCAAGATTGCTAAAATTAAATTCTTATTTACTCTGCAATATTAAGAAATAAATATCTTTAGATGTTATTTGGGTTTTCGTTTTTAAATAATTATAAATTAATTTGATAAATGATATTGTATGAATCTAGGCATCGCCATTCATGTAACAACATTCGAAGTTGCAGTAAAACGTTTCTTTAGAACGGGGTGGTGAATTACTTTAGTTAAACAATACTGATGTTGATAATAATAGGTGGGGCTATATATACCGATTTATCATTATAATATAATCCAGTTTAACAAATGAAATCTTCGCTTGAGATATGGGTAACCTAACTAAACTATAAAACCAATATATCTATATATATATATATTTATATATATATATATGTATATATATATATATATATATATATATATATATATATATATATATATATATATATATATATATATATAAGTAAGATTCACGCGGCAAAAACTCTTATACAGTAAAAAAAAGAATTTTTTTGGGATGACCATAAAGCAGATTGAAAATTAGCCAACTATAAACACATGTTTCTGACTTAAGGTCTACTAAACTACACCAGAGTCACCGACAGAGCAAAATCGACATTTATGGTTACCAAGAGAACATGCGAAATTTTCACCGGACTTGATACTTTATTACCACAAACCAGCATAACTGTAGCGGAAACTCATAACCCGAGAGTTATTAAATCTAAAATAGAAAAATATTGACGCGGCCAGAACCTG